>JACCGJ010024108.1:0-17046 GCA_013407085.1 Atriophallophorus winterbourni | reverse complement strand
ATCCCAATTCTTTGATTACACTTGCTCTGCCTATATTCAACGTATATTCGATACATATTTTAACACAATTTCATTGAAATAATATCTGTTGAATCCATTAAATATTTCCGGTAAAAACATGCACTCAAAAACCCTATTATCTTCTCGAATTAAGCTACGTAAATTATCTAAGCCTAGTAATTGTACTGTTAGATTAGACAGTGACACTTCTATTATTTTGAACAAACTAAAAAATGGAATCAGAGTTGTCAGAACTTAGAAACGAACTAGCAACATGCAAATCCAAATATAGTTTTTTAAAACCGCTCTTATCTCTCATAATCGTATAAAGTATTTATAAAATTATAAGTATATTTATGGTAAAATAAGCACATAGCTTCAAATAACCACAGGATGTGTTTACAGTGGATCGAAAAATAGGATAGAGAAAAAAACGTCAGAATGGGGTTCGAGGGAATAAATTGGTCAGTATAATCAGTACGGGTGCGGGGAGGCCTTATAGCGGGCCACACTCGCTTTGGAGTTGCGTCTTCCCGAGTTCGCTGCGCGGGTGCGTTCTTGGACAGTTAAAAGGTTGGGGTTCGAGCCAAAAGCTTGTAGGGTAACCACACGACAATGTTCAAAATATGGGTCCGTGGAAGTTTGGGCAGTTTCGAAGGAATGTGAACGCGAATATACGCTGGAAAGAAAAGAAGGGTGCAGTATCAATGAGTACAAATAAGAATGAAGTTAAAAATTGCGCAGTATATTGAAAAAGTGGAGATCAAGGCGCTCCTTGAAAATGCTAAGAGAGGGGGCGGAAATAACTGATGGGGGTAGGGAGTTCAAGGTGCGAGGGACTCGAAGCGCGAAAAAATTGCTTCGGCATTCAAGTCGGCTGTACTGATGGGATAACTTGAGGTGGTGTCCGCGATTCCGGAAGGTGGGGCCAACGACAGCATCCGGCTGCACGGGTGTTTATCCTCCGTCAAAATGCGGTAAGTCAAAATCATATCGCCGCGAATGCGACGGTACTTGGTGGAGAAGAGATTAAGCACTTGGAGTCGAGCTTCGTAGCTCATGTAGCGCAAACCCTTGACTAACTTCGTAGCTCGTCGTTGGGGCTGCTCCATTTGTTGATCGCGCTTCAACCATGGATTCCAGACGGAAGCTGCATATTCCAAGTGTGGTCGAACATACGCATTCAATAGGTGCTTGAAAAGCCGGGGGTCAAACGAACCGAACGCTCTTCTGAGAAGTCCAACATTCCGGTTCGCTACGGTGGATTCCTGGGCGCACTGAGCAGAACAACCCAGATCGTCTTGTGTCAACACGCCGAGGTCTTTCTCCTGCTTGCAGATCTGTAAGCGAGTTCCACATAGAGAGTACACGGGATCTCCTCGCCGACGCACCAATAGTACGCGACATTTGTCGGTGTTGAACGGGAGATTATTACAAGCGGTCCAGCACTGTAATGAGGTGAGGTCCGACTGTAGATCTCTGTTGTCCGTGGGTGAGCGGATGACGCGCCATAATTTTATGTCATCGGCAAATAGAAGGAGAGGAGACGTCACATATTTTGTAATGTCATTGATAAACAACAAAAACAAACGCGGACCCAGAACGGATCCTTGGGGTACGCCGCGGTAAACTGGGAAAGGTTCGGAGAGCTCATTCCTGACTCGTACACGCAGAGATCTGGGACCAAGAAATGCTGCCATCCATGTTAACAGCGGAGGACCTATTCCAATTGCTCGTAATTTCTCAAGGAGTATCGCATGATCAACTCTGTTGAACGCCTTGGAGAAGTCTAAATATATGACGTCTACACCATACCCTTCATCAGCGGCTTTGGTCCAAAGGTCCTTGGCGAGTAGTAAGTTAGAAGTGCAAGATCGACTCCGCCTAAAACCATGCTGCCCCGTGAGTACATTCGAGCGCTCCATCACAGTCATGATGTGATCGGCGATAATCGATTCCATCACCTTCGAGAGGACAGGAAGCAACGTGACCGGGCGATAATTTGCTGGGTCACTGCGGTTGCCACTTTTAAAAAGTGGGTGATGATTCCGTCTTTCCAGCCATCTGGGACTTCGGAGGCATCCAATAAACGCTGGAAGTAGTGAGCTAGAGGTTCAGAAAGCTGATCGGCAACCGCCTGCAATGCTTTCGGTGTAATGCCGTCGATTCCCGGGGACGAGTTGGTGCGCAGTTGCAAAATTTTGTTTCGGACGGCCGAAGGGGTAAAATCAACACTTGAAATAAGGAAAGAGGATGAAAAAGGAGGAAGAGAGATATGAGGAGACACCGAAGATCCTTGAAATATTGGCATATAATGTTCCTTCAAAGCATTTGCAGCTTCCTTTGTGGTAGTCGTGTTGCCGTGCTTGGTGGTAAGCGAAGGGATACCAGTCTGAACCTTCCGTTTATTGTTGATAAATTTGTACAACAGCTTATTGTTTTCCAGGAATTGACCGGTGAGTTTGCTTTGATAATCAAATTTATCTTGGCGCACCAGTCCCGTACAATGATTTCGTAATTTTCTGTAACACTCCCAATCATTTGGCAGTTGTGTCAGTTTGAACTCAGTCCACGCGGCATTTCTGCGGCACATCCATTTACGAGTTCTGCTCCGAATGAATGTGTCGGTGGTTTTTCGCAGGACGGGTTTTGAGACTGAAGAAAGCTCTAGCATCTGGTGCCACTTGGTAACAAAATTTTGCCAAGCTGAATCCGGACCGTCCTTTAACATGAAATCGAAGCTATTGGCGGCTACAACGTCATAGAAAATGCCGTAGTCAGTGACCGTCCGTAACTGAGAGTCCTCATGGTTGAGGTAGTTAGCATAGCACACAAAGTCAAAAGTTAAAACTATATGGTCGCTTTTGCCTAACGGAGTTTTACTCAAGATTTCCTCAATCATCAACTCCTCATTCGTCAGTAAGAGGTCCAATAGAGAAGGCGTGTCAATTCCACGAAAACGTGTCGGTTCAGTCACGTGATTGTACAAAGGGTGACTTTCTATCAGTTCACGCAGCTCCCAAGCAAAAGTATCGCGGGAGGGTTCAACAGTCAAACTGGGTGAATTGAAATCTCCCATCAACAAGACGTGACTATGTTGCATTGATAAGGCGAATCGCAAGGAGTGTAATAGGTTGACATCAGCAACAGGTTGAGCATTTGGTGGGCGGTAGATCACAGCCAGTAGAGCAGAGTCACTGTTTCTAAGCTGCAAGCGGCACCACAGTGAATCTATGGTTTGCAGATGAATGTGAGATAGTGGTTCACAGTGGAGTGAGGAGTTATGGTACAAAAGAACTCCACCCCCCTTGGTGGGACGATCTTTCCGAATGACAATCATACCAGGAAGTGAAATTTCGGCGTCTGCAACGGAAGATGATAACCATGTCTAAGTCACAGCTATCACGTCGAAGCGTTGAGCAGCGTGTCGAAGACGAAGTTCAGGAAGTTTACTGAGTAGGCCTTGGGCGTTCGCATAGAAACACTTCAGGCTCTCGCGCGATAGGGCGGAGTCTGCAGAGTTGTTTTGGGCGTCCATTACGCCGATCCATAATAGGACCGGCTGGCTTAAGTTTTTTGAGGCATCAACACTTTTATCATGAACCCTGATATTGGCATTGACCACGATATATTGATTCAAGCAAATAAATTTATAGAAACCATGAGCACTGAAATATATCAGAGAGAAGCTCGCTCAAAAAATGTCATCATCTTTAATATTGCCGATAATTACCCTTTGAATGATTTAAGAAAATGTATATTCTCTACTTATGGCATCCCCACTGAATGTTTCACTATAGCTCGACTCCGTAAAAACACAATTAAACAACGCACTCCTATTTTAATAAAATTTTCAGATAAGAGTTTTGCGTTGTATTTACTTGATAATAAACAACTTTTGAAAAGTATACCTAGGTTCTCGGGTGTGGTCCTAAAACCTGACTTAACACCCATGCAACGAAAATTTAAGTATAAAAAACGTAAAGTTATCCGCTCCAATACTAGTAGCAATACCTCAGATACAAACGAACAAATGCAATGTGAATCAGTAACTGAAAATAACTCTAATAGCTCCCATAGTTCGACATCAGCACCTGATAATCAAGGTGTGAGTGTAACTTCACATCTGCATCTACGCCCGCAGCGTTTACCTAAACTAAGACAAACACGACCCCTCTTACCAAACCCTCCTACTTTCAGAGAGGCACTGATCAGACCACCTCCCCGACAACGTATGCAGACAACTAATTATATAAGTGGTTCACCCAATCTCAACAACCGTATTGACACATCTCGTTTCTTAATGAATAACCCCCTATCATATAAGCAACACTATCACCATTCATCACCACCTCCTACACCTTTTTGTAATATTCAACCTTATTATAATTCATCTACTGTTACACAATATCCCCCTTATTATAATAATTATATTCCCCAAACTTCATTTTACAATCCTTATGTTTCCCGCTCCAATTATGAACCATCCTTTAACACTAATACCACTTTTTTTCAAAAATACATAAATTAAATTTTAAGCATAGTAAACTCTCTAATGCACTCACCACAAATCCTTTAACTTCTGACCTTCATATTGTTCGTTTTCTGGTCATAAATGCTAGATCAATTATACCTAAAATCCATATACTAAAATCTTACCTATCTTCTAAACCTGTAGATATTATTCTTATAACTGAATCCTGGACCCGTGATGATCACTCTGACTCTAAACTCATGATACCTAACTACCAGGTATTTAGGAGAAACCGCACTCTGAAACGAGGTGGTGGTTGCCTTATTTATGTGCATTCAAGATTTAAAGCTAATAGTATAACATCTTCGAATTTAACAGAACTTGAAGATTCACTATGGATAGAACTACCTATACTAGATCTCTTAATAGGCTGCATCTACTACCCACCAGGCTCAACTTCATATAATCTGAATACATTAACTCAAGCTTTCATCGAAACGTCTTTACATCATGCACGCTATAAACTTATAGCCGGTGATTTTAACATGCCTAATTTAAACTGGCACGAACGAAGTAAAGTTAGCTCTCATACAAATTTTATGAAAACGCTTGACTTACTAGGTTACAAACAATTTATTGATAGACCAACTAGAAAGGACAACATTCTTGACTTGGTCTTTACTCTAAATATTGATCCAAACAACTTACTAATATTGCCTTCCCCCTTCAATGGGGACCATAAAATTTTATCCTTCCACCTATCATGCACTTGCAAAGCTACCAATGAGGTCAAGACTCTTCACCGTTTCATCGATTGGAAGTTACTTTCAACACTTATAAGGATTGAAGATTGGTCTCATTTCTTTCTTTCACATGATTTTCCAACTATATCCTCGACATTCCATTCGAAAATTATAAGTTTAATCGATAAAGCTAGCAGTTCTAGAAAACACATAAAACGAACTAGGCTCGAGAAAATGGAAAAGAAAATAAAAAAATGGTCTGAAGTTGCAATTAACAATAACGACATCTTTGCTCGTTTACGTTCTTATGAACTATTGAATGACCACAAACTCATTCTAGACCACACATTGATTGCATCAGAAAATAGAGCACTGAACAGTTGTGATAAACTAAAATCACTCAGCAGGTTATTTAAATCACGATCCGTAAACTCGACCAGCAAAGTAGATTTTATTATTCAGGACCGAACTTATAATTCGGCAGAAATAAGAATTACAGACCCTATTACAATCTGCGAAGAATTTCTTAAATATTTTAATACTACTTACAATACTTCCATCTATAAAGATATGACTAGAACATTTCGTTCACCTAGTGTATTAAATACTATATGCATAAATCTGAATGACATTAAAGAAGTCTGCAAGCAAACTACGTCCAGTATCAAGCCAGACATAACAGGCATTCCACCAGCCATTTGCAGAATGGGTGGTGACGATTTCAAACTTCTTCTACTGAACTTATTTAACACTTCAATCGAATCTGGAATCTTCCCTTTAGAATGGAAACACTCTGTCGTTACACCCAGACATAAATCTGGCTCGAAGCACACGGTATCAAATTATCGCCCAATTAACCACACAGCTATACTATCTAGATTACTTGAAAAAATAATAAAAAAAGCTATCTTAAATCACTTATCTCCAAGTTTCTTCTCTAAAGCTCAACATGGTTTCCTAAATAAAAGATCATGCATTACATGTCAGCTTGAATACCTTGACTATATTACTACATCGATAGAGGAAGGTTTGGCAGTTGTAGTTGTCTTCCTAGACATAACTAAAGCATTTGATACTGTTCCTCATAAGATATTATTATCGAAACTTGAATCATATGGCATCGGAGGTAATCTTCTTTCCTGGTTAACTTCTTTTCTTACTGATCGCACTTACTCTGTTGAAGTTAATGGCCGTAGATCACGCAGCCTACCTATTCCCAGTGGGGTGATTCAAGGTAGCGTATTAGGCCCCTTACTATTTCTTATATATATAAATGACATACATAGCGTCATTTCGAATAGCAAGCTGTTCTTATTCGCTGATGACATGAAAGTTGTCATCACTTTCCCAGCTAATCAAGTACAAACTCATATTGCTCGACTAAACAATGATTTAGCTGCACTTGCAGATTGGGCAAAAAATAATGGTCTAACGTTCTCAACAGCAAAATCTAATTTTATGCCTATAAGATGCACGATACAAAATAACTCAATCCTTCTAAACAATAATGCAATTCAAATGATTGACAGCACGCGTGATTTAGGATTTCGATATTCTTCATCACTCACTTTCAACGAACAGATACGCCACCTTATTACTAAAGCCAGACAAAGTATGAATACTATACACAGATCTATAATTCAGCCTCATTGTAAACTAGAAATGTATAAATTATTCACCATTCCTATCTTTGACTATTGTAACATAATATATACTAATATAAATAAAACCGATAGCATAGTTTTAGAAAAGATACAACGTTCTTTCTCAAAATCAATAATCGGATATACCTCCAGACAATCCTATAGAGAAAGATGTATACAACTGAAGCTCGATCCTCTATGGTTTCGCAGACTTAAGCATAACCTCATCTTATTTTTTAAAATACTGTCAACGGATAATATGGAAATACGTTCGAATATTCATATACGGCATGATTCTAAATATAGCTTGAGAAACAGTGAAAAAACTATTAAGTTACCAAGGTTTCGTACTAAAGTAAGGAACAATTTCTTCTTGACTAAATATGCTAAACTGTGGAATCTTCTTCCAAAATATATAAGACTCAGTTCCTCTTTAAATGAATTCAAATCACATCTAGCTTCATTTCTTACCGTTGATAAAATTCGTAATCTTCTTAATTTAAATGTTCTACCTGATGATTTATATAATAATGGCATTCCTGGTTATTGATATTAAATAAAAGTTCATATCGTTCAAAACAACATTCTCTCGCTTCTGAGTTTTTTTTCTCCACAGCAAAATTCTCAATCCGCACTAAAATGAAACTGGCCCACAGACCTCAAACTAGTGGAATAAACCACCTTCGCCTAACGGACAAGAAAACGGCTCATGGTCAGGAAAGATCAATCTATTTACAACAATCAAAATGAAAACGTTTGGAACATCAAAAATAGAGATTCTTCGCGCGTCTTCGATGGACCTTATCCATTGATCATCAGTGTTGCCGATAACATTCTAGACTTTTCTTTGCAATAACTGTGTTTTCGGAATACATCAGATCACGTACCGATTACCTGGAAACAACTTTAAAAACCGTTACCTTTAATTTATTTAACGTTAAATTCCGCTGAAACAAATGACCTTGAACAAATAGTTTTTGCAAATGTACATCCTATAATCTTATTGTACAAAGCTTTTGGAAATTATTGATCATGTTCAACATGCCTTGGACTTCCAAGAATAAAATTTATTTATTATTTATAAGTTTTGAAAGCAGGTTCCAATCGATGTAACGGTAAAGAGTCTTGACACCACTGGTAGGTTTGCAAGTGCATGGTAGTTGAAAGTAGAATAATATATGATCTCCATTAATGGTGGAAGGCAATATTAGTAAGTTGGTTGGATCAATATTTAAAGTAAAGACTAAGTCATGAATGTTGCCCTCTCTAGTCGGTCTATCAATAAATTGTTTGTAACCTAGTAAGTCAAGCGTTTTCATGAAATTTGTATGAGAGCTAAATTCACTTCGTTCGTGCCAGTTTAAATTGAGCATGTTAAAATCACCGGCTATAGTTTATGGCGTGCATGATGGTAAAGACGCTTTGATGGAAGCTTGAGTTAGTGTGTCCAGATTAGATAAAGTGAGTCTTGTGGGTAGTAGATGCAGCCTATATGAAGATCTAGTATATGTAGTGTAAGGTTCAAAGTAGTTTGAAATTCTTCTTTTCCCTTCAACATTCCTTTTATTTTGAACTTAGTTACAAAACTTGAATTTTGTGAAATAGATTTTGCTTGTGTTTTATTTCGCTACAGTATTTTGATATAAAACATTTCTTTTTGTAAGTATTTTATTGGAAATCTATGTTCACATATTTGGTGAGCTTTCGTTTTATTTCATGTGAGGCCATGTCGGTGATTGTGTGAATTGGTGCATTTGGGCAACTTGTATTTGCCGTTGTAGTTTGACACCACCTTTTGGGTTTGTTGTCTTTGATAGACAGTTTGAACGGCAATTTTGGCTTCGTATTGAAATTTTGCATTGCTATGATTCGGGAGTATTTTGTGACTCCAATGTTTGATGTACGTTCAATATACAGTGGGAGTTGAGTACCGTTATACACCGATGTGGTTTTGAACTTTTGTCGAATAAGAAAACGGGTGGAATACGCGTTTTTTCACGTCACGACGTACAGGAGTTTAGCCAAATGAATCTTTAGGTTCTGTTAAATTCGAAGATGTTATGCTTTTCGCTTTAAGTCTTGAATGCACATAAATAAGGCAACCGCCTCCTAGTTTTAGAGTACGATTTCTCCTGAATTTCTGGTAGTTAGGTATGATGAGTTTAGAGTCAGAATGATCACTACGAGTCCAGGATTCAGTTAAAAGAATAATGTCCACAGGTTTAGAAGAAAGGTAAGATTTTAGTATATCGATTTTAGGTATAATTGATCTAGCATTTATGACCAGAAAACGAGCAACACAAAGGTCGGAAGTTAAAGGATTCGGGGTTGGTGCATAAGGGAATTTTCTAGGCTTAAAATTCAATTCATATATTTTTGAAAAAAGTTGTATTAGTGTTAAAGTATGGTTCATAAGTGGAGTGAGATACATATGGATTATAAAATGAAGGTTGGTGTATATAATTATTATAAGGGGAGGGATATTGTGTAATGGTAGCTGAATTATAATAAGGTTTTATATTACGAAAATGTATAGGAGTTAGTTAATTATATTAACATTGAATATTACGAAAAGGTAAAGTGTTGGTGAATGATGATGCTTTTGCTTATATGGTAGGTGGTTATTTATTAGGAAACGAGAAGATGTTTCAATACATTTATCCAGACTATGTGAACGCTTATATAATTAGTCGTCTCCATAAGTTTTTGGGGAGGTTGTTTGATTACTGCCTCTCTGGACGAAGGAAAATTTGGTAGGAGGTGTCGTGTTTGTCTTAATTTAGGTAAACACGGTGAGCGTAAATGCAAAGGACGTGATTTACACCTACCATGATTATCAGGCGCGGGTGTTGAGCTTTGTGAATTATTAGAGTTAGTTTCACTTGAAGATTCGCAATGCATTCGTTCATTATCATCTGAAGTATTAATACTTATAGTAGAGCTGATAAATTTCCTTTTATATAGTTGAATTTACGTTGCATGGGCATTAAGTCCGGTTTTAAGACCACACTCGAGAACCTTGGAATAATTTTTAAAGGGTTTTTATTATCAAGTAAATACGATGCAAAACTCTTAATTGTGAATTTTAATAAAATAAGAGTCCGTTGTTCAATTGTGTTTTTACGTAGTAGGACTACAGTGAAACATTCTATGGGGATGCTATATATTGAAAGGATCCATTTTTAAATCGTTTAAAGGATAATTATCTGAAACATTGAAGAAGATAACATTTTTTGAACGAACTTCTCTTCGATATATTTCCATGCTCATAGTTTCTATAAACTTATTGGCTTGAATCAATATATCTTTGTCAATACCTATATCAGAGTTCATGAGTGATAAAAGAGGTTTCAAAGAATTACAGGTGGAATTGTATAATGATAGTTTATTTCTAAGTTTTGACACATTCGATTCTATTTTTTTAAATTTATTCAGAATAACTGATGTGTCAGTGTCTAATCTGACAGTACAGTTACTAGGCTTAGATAATTTACGTACCTTAATACAAGAAGATAATAAGGTTTTCGAGTGCATTTTTTCACCAGAAATATTTAATGGAATCAACAGATAATATTTTATTGAAATTGAGATAAAATATGTAAAGCAAATGCGTTGAATTTAAGCAGAGTAAATGTAATCAGTGAATTGGGATGACGTACCGACTTCAAGCAGCCCGCGACCTTGAGAAGATAAATGAAACACACAAACCTTTTCTTATTGGAATTTTTAATGATTTTTGAAAGCCTGCTGCTGGGGTACAACACATTCATGTTAAAAATCTGATCACGTACCGGCATTTTGAACCTAGCATTCAGACGTTCCCCTCGGTAAATCCTTGTCAAATTTTCTGCAGCAAGTCTAGCTAAGACTTCAGTATTATCTTACTTAAAACACTTAAGGACCTTAAAGTTTTCTATTGCCTCACTTCAAAAAATCCTATTATTTGAGTAAACATATAGTAGACCGACTACAACAATAACGTCCCAAGAAGGTTGGAGAAAACACACAGAACAGCAAAGATACCATCGTTGTAGCTAAAACCTGTACAATGGTACAGATGAGCAGTCATGTAGCACGCGTGAACGGAATAGAAGTGTAAAGGTCAATTGTTATTAGATCCAGTACAACACGGTTGTTAAAAACACATATTGATCTCATTGAATAGTTACATATGCTCAAGCATTTGTGCACTCAACAATCTTAATCACAAGAAGCCAACCCTTTTCCAGAGACTCTATGTTTTTATGTATGGTGTGATTGGTTCTAAACAGGATTACAAAAAGGGTTGCACAAATCTTTGCATAAATGGAAGAGAATAGATGGTTTCCATCATGTCTACGCTGAACGCAGTCTGAAAACTTTCATACGAGCTTGTTTGTATTTTCAGCACAGTTAACAGACCAATTGAAGTATCCTGAAATAGTGATACTAAAATCTTCGATATTCTAAACCACAAAATTCTATTAGTTACATTGTTCAATAATAATTGTTCCATCTTAAATCAGTTGTCGGAATGCAGCAATTCCACAAGTTAGTGAGACAACCTAATCAGCTTGTATAAAAGTTACCAACAAATCATTGTGACAAAGTCTTTGTACAACCTCAGGTTGCATAATACAAACACTCGTACTTTGTCAAGCCGTAGTGCTGCTTGGAATGAGTTTATTTAGAAACTGTTTTCAGATTCAGTTCAGTTAAGTGAACACAAGACAGTGAAAAGACAAGAAGCCAATCGAACGTCCAAAATTTTTTTCGTTGGAAAGCTGCAGAAAAGCATCCTCCACTACCAAAACCATTTTTTCGTTTAAAATCTATGACGATTAGGACGCTGAGAAATTATCCATATTTTATTAAGGAAGCATTGCGTTATAATCGGAGCTAAAAAAATGAAAGCAATTTATATTCACCGGCACAGTGGTACATTACCTGGCAAAGTAATATGTATAAAGACAGAAGAATCTAGCATTTACTTTCATTGCGGGATAATGCTTAAAAGGTCATCTACCTGGGCTCGTGAAGCAATTAAAGAGAGTTTTCAGTGAAATAACTTACCCCAGTTGAACTCCAATCCTTTCTTAAAACTCGCGGCAGAACTGTTGGAAAAATTTCTTCTATAAGACTGTTTCAGAAATTTACCAACCCGAAGCTGAAAAAGTTTTTCCGTGAGTCTAGATGACTTCGCTTTTGAGCAAGTTTCTTTAAATGGCCCCGAGCGCCCAGCTCGGGACTACAACGTACTATAAATGGTTTGCCGCATATTGATTAGACGGTATTGTATGCAAACAGTAAGTTCCACATTCCTAAGTTAAGATAATGTTGCCAGACTACATCTCAAATATCAGAACTATGGAAACTAAAAGCTCGATGTTAAAAATTACATGTAAAGTGTTTTGACGTACTCTCAGGAGCTTGGGTGGCCAAACGTTTGATGTTATTCGATTAGAAGACTATTACTTTCACTGCTTCAGTATACTTGAAAGTTTCAATTAGCTTTTGCTCCGTTAGCGCGTTTTAGAAAGAAATAAACTTTTAAGACGCTGTCAAAACTTGATAATATCCATTGAGTCATTGTTTACATCCTGCACATCATATCATAAAAAAAATTTCCTCAATCAAAGTCACAAAGAACACCCAATATCTAGTCACTGGTCATTTAGGTTCAATAAAATTATGCAACTTGAACTCGATTAAACTCTATCGGATTTCGCTTGGTTTTTCAGAAAAATGGAGTATATTGTCGGACGTATTGGTTTCAGAATAGCTCAAATTTTTTCATTGCTAATCATGGATGATGTGATCAATCTACCAATGTTGATACTCTAGAATTCTACAACTGAATTCTAAACTAACTACTCATTTAGTCACACTATTAAAGTTGTGCATTAACTGTACATTGCATATAAAAACAAACAAAAATAACAAATGATCACTTAAACCAACCAAAAACTGGAATGCGATAGATATGTTATATTTTTTGTCAAATTCAGGCGCCTAATTCAAAACGGAGAGCTAGTCAAACATCTTTTTCGTGTATCGTCCAAAACAGAGTTTTATATTAAGATTCAATAAATTGCTCTTACAATCAAAAACGAGCGCATTTTAACGGTGTTCTCATATGATATAAATTGGTGGATCATTCGATTTGAACTTTTATTATACAATTGCTTATGCGATGAAGAATTGTGTAATATCAGTTGGTCAACACCAAGGACCATTTGTTCTGATGATGATCAGAACTACTTCTTAGTCTAACTCAATTGTTTCATATTGAATTTATAATAAATGAAAGCCAGTTTCGTCTTTATTGGTTAAAAATGGAAAATTGTTTTACTACTAACGCAAATTATGAAAATAGCAATTATTATGTCTGTCAATTTATTAAGAGGAGCGTTGTGCATTTGTATAACAAATCTGCTAATGTTTGTTTTGTGCAAGTCACTAACGGCAATCAATATTCCGACTCGAGTGGAATGTTAATGACGCAGAGTTCGAGATTGTCGCTCATAATATTTATATCGATTAATTTTATACAAATATTTTCTTATGCAATATAAGTACGAAGGTTATATTTTTTCTCGAATTAGTTCCGCTGGTCGATTTTATACATCATTCAGAACGATGAGTTTTAAAAAGAGTTTGGATCATATTATTTTTCGTCAGCAATACGTAGAATTCTAGATGCATTCTAGATAAGACTTCACTAACAAATGCACCACCGTTTTATTCCATTGATTTAAACCTTGTTCAGTCTAATTCTAGAAACGGATATCAGCAGACAATTTCAACATCTAAGTATAGCATCTAATAAAGAATAACGTTTCTGACATTATCGCTAATAATTTCGCTCCCACTATTGTGGGTAAGCTTGGATAAGGCAGTAAGAAGATTACATTTAGAATGTGAATTTTGAGATTGCTGCAATATTTTTGGTACGGCATTTATTCTCTTTAACTGATTTCACATATGGTTTAGGCGAGGCTTTGATGGAGTTTTTCTTGTTACCAATCCCATATGATAACAAAGATTTTGTCACTACTCTATGTTCTGTTCTTGATCATCATTAAAAAACGTTCGTCGAAACTTGACCACGTTGGCCCATGTAATTTACTTATGGTGTTTATCTGAGGGGTTTCCTTTAGACTGCCAGCCCTAATATTAAATACAAAATTTTCTCAGTATCTTTGCATGTGCACGTACTTCGTATATTACTGCTTGTTCTAAATCCCCATTTAAAAAACCCTCCGAACACAAGCAGGGAATTTAATCAATTGAGTATTTCAGTGCAAGCATGCGGTTGATAATTCTTAAACAATTGACAAATGAGAAAAGAGTGAATTAAACTGATCGATTAATGCTTGATACGTGAAGAGATTGCACAGGTTTGCCAATCCCCAGCAATTTTTATGAGAACAGAATAATGAATCATTGCATGATTCAATGTTTTTGTTGGTCGTTCAGGAAAACATTCTGCCAAATTTCAGATAATTCGATGTTGGTTGTATGGATGAAAGATGAATGAAATGAAAGATGTGATAGACGCAATCTCTCCCTTTCAAATTTGATAATGATGCTTTTAAATGTAGCGACAATATTTCAGCTTGTTTTTTGATATTCTCTCAGGGTTAAAAAGACCACCAACTGCACGTATAAATTTGTGTGACTTGATATTAATTAAATATATACAAGTAAATCTACCAAACTTGTGCTAGCGTTATCATTGGTAGGATTTATGTTGAGACGCTGCGTAGGTTTCTGCATTCAAATATGATATTTGACACTTTTTGCTCTTTATAATCTCGAAATGTTTTGAAGCGTATATACTGTGCTGTAGCATCTAGTCGTTAATTGTTTCTGTACACAGCTGGCGGATAGTAGTTTAATATTGTGGTGTTATTGTCATATGAAAACATTAATGTCGTGTCTGAGGCAACATTCGTAGCAGTCTATAATGTATGTCTGTTTGTGCGGTTGTAGTTCGACGCATAGAATGTGATGGTACACTGATGTATTTTTAGGTTGAAATATCGTGACAGCCATTCAACCAAAGCCATCAAAATTTTTTTAGACATATAAGTTGTGATCTACTTTTTAAACATTTTAGATAACAAAGATTTATTCATCTTCTTTTTATTATTAAACTAACTATTATTATTAAGAAATTGTCCTAACTATTAAATATTTCAAAATAATAATTTCATAAAACACCTGATTTAAACTTTCCTCCCACATATATAATATTTTCTACAATCCACAGAGAAATTAAAAATCGACAATAGTCAGCAATCTCGAAAACGATTCGACGCCGTTTTAAATAAGCACTGTTAGTAAAATCGAATTAATATCTGAAAACATTACCGATCGTTTGGAGAACTAAAAACATATCCAACAGTCGCACGCAGCGCATCTGGAGGATTATAGAATCACTTTAGTCAAATTGTCTACTGTAACGCTTATGGAGATACAAAATTCTGGGCGTTTGTATTGAGTTAAAACATGCATATTCGTATCTTCCCCGTGCAGATTGATTTAAAATTTTGTTGCTTCCCACTTCACAATAAAATACAAATTCGATTATGGAATCACTTGGAAAATTATTGTATAAAGCTGATTATCTCAAGTTCTTATCTAGAATATTGCTGAAAAATATCCACGTGCTTGACTATAATGCCAAACAAACATAATCTTTTAATGAAAACGGCCCCAAACCTTACTCTTGTCATGGAAATATCGATAAAATTGTATTCAAACTGCAACACTATGCACAGAATGAAAACAACATTCGTTATTAACAACACAAATTGTAGTCTAATAGGCAGTGTGAATTACTTGACTGGTCTCAATTCCCACAGTTTTTTCCACAATGATCTGTTCTTTATGCAGGAAAATGAAATGAGTTACGCCGAAATGGATCTGTTTATGGCCTATCTTCAAATTATGGACGATTCAAAAGTTCAACTAACCCTTAAGTCCACAAAATGCATTTTCACTATAAACGTCGAACTTTCATTTTCAGTAGAAAACCGGGATAAATGCCACAAGGTATTAAATGCACTACATTTAACAGTACTACAATTGTACACAATTCATCTTATAGAAAATGATATGAAAACATCAGAGACCACCTCAGCTCGCATACCGCACATGAATTCTTATATAAAAACTGGTTCGATCTTGGTATGAATGCAATTCTGTTTTATAATAACCGATATATTGAGTCACTCGAAGTAATATCTTAACTATTATTAGTGAAGTTACGAAACAAATGATTATAGATATGTCCTTTGTTAGCACCGTGACTGAAAAACCATCAAGACGCTCCAAAATGCTTTTCCCTTATGCCATTTCCTAATGAAATCAATGAAACATATTGGATGTCAATCCGCGTTCACCTTGATAAAAATGAATAAATATTATTCTAGGATATCCAAGGCATCATAAGCATGATCAATTATTACCGAAATATTTGTACAAACAAATTTAAATGTGTACCACCATGAATAAAATTTGAAGTCAATTGTGCAACGAAATTATACGTTTGTTAAAACCTTGAGGGTAAACTGCTTTTACCTGAAGCTAACGGTGAATGTTCGAGTGACAAGTTATTAAACAAATAAGAAAATTCGATTTGGAAAAAGACTAAATAATATTCATGAAGATACTGAAGTTTAAATTATAAGTCGCTCCAAAGGTACAAAAAGTTTCTGAGTTAGAGAATGTACAAAACATTTGATTTTGATTGATTTAAATATAATTCATTATCCTGAATGAGAACGTTGTCCAAGGTTATCCTAGGCATTTTATTTAGATATATGGGATTTTCTGCGGGCAATTTTGTTTACATAGTTTTGATATTGTGAACTGTCACCAGTAAGTGAAACCTTAAGTGAAGTTGCCTTCTTTAGATGAGACGTCACAGGAATTGTAGACGGTAAAGATTTAAAACCAAAGAAAATGCTCGCTTGGTGTATAGTATCTTATTAAACGAAAGCGCAATCAGTAGTCTGGCAAAATTCCATTACACAACAGAGCTTGATTATTCATTCATGATTGTGCATATTTAGATTTCATTGAAAAAATGTTTTGTAATTATTGATGACGCATGACATTAATATCCATGAATAAGTACATTAATATTATTATCAGACAGGATATTTGGGTTCATATGTAAATTATTTCATAAATTGTA
>JACCGJ010024107.1:0-146146 GCA_013407085.1 Atriophallophorus winterbourni | reverse complement strand
TTTTTGCTATCCGAAATAAATTACTTTATGTTAACCATGATGCTAGAGAGTGCATTTACGCGTATTGGTCTGCTTTTTGTTCAAATTGACTAGCTCACGAACACAAAGTATATTATTATTTCTAATCTTCTAATGTTCGGCGATACTAGTTTGTATTATTTTTTTAGGCAAAAGGTTGCAGCACTATTTGAAACTATTATTACCAGCAATGCTAAAAACTTAGCATGATCATTTTCACATTGCGATTTGGAATTCAGATAAATGTCATACATTACTGGGTACACTGATTGATTGAATTCGGTTTGGATAAAACCACTTCGTCCTGCCAGTGAAATTTGCTCGCAAGCTTGAACGATTGGACGAGTGTGGAGAATACTCATTAATGCAACCGTGAAGTTCACCTAGAATTTTTTATTCATTTATACAGATTCAAGTAACTTTTACTCTTGAAAAATATAATGAAAAAGAAAAAATTATAGGACACTGTAGGAATGTATAAGAAACAAATTAAGCTAAACTTACATTTTTTATTCTTATTTTGAAAACCGCAAGCCTGATTCAGGCAAATTGCCCCGCAGTCAAATACTGTAACTTCACTAAGATACAGCTAAGATGATAAGGCCTAGTGGCTCTAATAACGATAAATTATCATTTACGTGCACGTTGTATTGTCCACGAAATTGATATCATCAGCAATGTATCGCATGGGTCGTTATTTGGATCAAATCTGTTTCTTGGAAAATACGCTGTTTGTTTTCCGCTTCTAAACGACATGGAAGCTTTGCACAAACGGTCAAGAGAAAACAAACTGCAATGGAATGAGCAAAAAATTTGGGATTCCGGCATTTCTTACTCACGC
The DNA here is from genome assembly GCA_013407085.1 of Atriophallophorus winterbourni. Classification (NCBI taxonomy): domain Eukaryota; kingdom Metazoa; phylum Platyhelminthes; class Trematoda; order Plagiorchiida; family Microphallidae; genus Atriophallophorus; species Atriophallophorus winterbourni. Next base: position 145,287 of record JACCGJ010024107.1, on the reverse strand, counting down.
AAGCTGAAAAAAAGGGGCGTGGATCATACAACAACAAATCTGTCTGGATTCGTTTTGCATAAACTCGTGCTTCTGTCTGCTTAACGGATTGCGATAGATGCTTATACATTTCCCCCTCGATCATATACGATAATAATAAACACATATTTACACTCGAACCCACACTATGCTTCCCACCATGGCTGCAAATTGTTATTTTAATTTGAGCTCTTGATTTCGTTTTTTTCAAAAAGACAAGGATTTATTTTTATTATACAACACTACAAGATGATGGTATTTATGAAAATGTGTAAAATATGATACTAAAGGAATGGTGAATATCAAAAATGATATTCTTTGGCATGTGTAAGCCAAACGTCGCTGAAAATCAACGCCAGGCCAATAGAGTGCACTATATTTGAAGCGGGGTTTTCCAAAGAAATTTGGCACGTACGGCAACAACTGGCGCTGACATTTTATAACAGGAACGAGAGACGTAAAGGGATAATGTATATACGCGTTTTATTTCCATGACACAAACATCAAATATGTGTAATAGTTGATGTCTTATGGCTGGATTATATTGCGTCTTATCCTGATTATGGTGAATTCACATACACCCAGATGTTGGAATCGTTCGGTCTACAAAACATAACAAAGTTCCGTTACCGATTTCGGTGCTCTGTGATATTTTGTATCGAAGACAGCTATATTGTTTTCTCTTTTAAGTAGCAGATACATCTTCTGCATTTTCCGTCGTATGGCTAACGAATACTTGGATTATCATTGTTAATGTCAGTAGCGAGAATCTTTAAAATGTTATACGAAAGACACCTAGCAATCCGGTGGCGTGTCAATATATATAGTCGCAGTTCTCGTGCATTCCACGTTTTCAACAAACCATACGTCAAGATAATTTTCCAAATAGCTCCCTATCGAATGTTCAGTTGCCAATAGTTATGATAATGTGGAGGTCATTTTAAGATGGGTCATGGTGAATGCCAAAACGTTCTTGACAGGCGGATGGGACTGAAATTCTTTGGTAGATATTCACATATTATCCGCGAACAACACCAATTTGGAAGATTATTTACGAGAATTCACGTTACATGACCTCAAAAACAATGAATTGCATGACGGCAGATCGGCAGCTTCCTTTGAATATGTCTAACGAAAATGAAATTTTGAATAGAATTAACAGATATATAATGTAACTTCAACGTTCAATATTAATCGGTTTATTGGGTTTGTAATTTACGATGTCATCTGAAAGAATGGAGGAATTTAACTTAAATATCAGGTTCCTCACCTTTTTTCATCATCAACAATTGACGGACTGTTTGTCTGGCTGAAATCAAATTTAATTTGGTTCAATAAATCATGGCTTAAAATGTTATAAAGAAGGCATTTTTAGTTATATGAAAAACGTGAGTCAGAGCTGTCTTATATACTTACATGTTGATGGTCCTGATGCAACGTAATCTGGAAATACAGTGGAAAACATAACGAAAATATTGACGCTGTAATTCTTAATGTTCCTAATATGCATATATATGTAATCCCAGGAGCTGAGATATCATCATATGAAAATTTAGGTTTTGAGCACGAGGTTTCAATCATCCGTTTTGTCCGTGAAGTTTTACTTTAATTATTGATACTTATAAAGAAACATAAATAAACTCAAGCATTTTTGCAGTCCAAATAATCTTTCTGGCACACACACATAACGGAGTTGACAAACATAGATAAAACTCAGGTAACACAGCGAACACCGATAACCAAGGTAAACACAGGTTATCCTTAACACAATTAAACGTTCATAATATGGAAACATCTCGTTAACTGCACAGAAGTATACATTATAATTTTATGGAGTGAGGATGTACTGCCACACCGAAAACTTTCGTCAGATTAGTAGATTATATTTTGGCTTCATGGTGACCATACATAAATCTGACTAAAGATTAGTTGGGAATTTACATGGGATGCATGTATGGAGCTCGCATGATTTGATATAAGGATATTCTTAAAACGTTTCACTTAATACTTACGCTTATTTTATTCGAGATTTGATTAGACTTGTGTTGTCTTAATCATACAAGCACAGTTTCTTTTATTCATCTTCATCTTTTTGAAGCTCATTTGAACCCTGATACTTAAGTCCTTTCCTTATGAGTGCAAACAGCAAGATACCTGTCGTGCAATTTGTGTGATTGATGGAAATGCATGCAAATATGCCTCTTATTCATGATCATGTGTTCTAATGTATTCGACGTATTTGTTACCTCATGAGCTTAAACTTGTCATTAGTACAAACGACATCCCTCGCTGTCTAATATACTTACACTTTGGGGATGCTGGTTGACGTTTATCTGGAAAAACAGTGGAAAAGATAACGAAAATAATGATTCTCTAATTTTTAATGTTTTTTAATATGATTCGTGGTCAAGCACTCATGACGCTAATGGATGACCAAAGTCATGTTCTGTTCACAACCATAAAAATTACGATGCACTACCGGTATCTGGCTGTTTGAGGTCATTATGTGGAGACAGTAAGATCACGTTCAAAAAGCCTTGAAATACTGGATACATGATAAACTAGTTTAAACTTGCATGCTACTGTTGCTTAGGTTTAGTACCTCGAACCTCGATTTTCAAACACAGAATCATATAGTGATTTGTGGTCCAGTACTCAAGGCGCTCCGAAATGACCAACGTGATGTGTTGCTAACGTACCCGTTAATTACAATGCACAATCGGTTGCTGCTTGTTTCCCTTTATCCGGTAGAGACAGTTAGATTAGTATCAGGAAGCCTTGAAACAGTGAAAAATTTGTAAACAAGTGCACTCATGAATGCCACTGTTGCATTAAGTTGGTACAACCACTCACTGTGTTTAAACACAAAATCCTATAGCAATTTGTTGTCAAGCACTCAAGGCGCTTGTGGATGACCAAAGCGAGGTGTTTCTCACATCTTCTGAAATTACACTGCACTACCGGATTCTGGCTGTTTGTTGTCATCAGGCGGAGTCAGACTTAGTGAGACTTGAAACAGTTGATAAATGGCAAACATATGTATACTTGAATGCCACTGGCTCGCAATCAACGTACAACGAACCACGATGCTCAAACACAGAATCACAGTGATTTGTGGTCAAGCACTCATGGCGCTTACGGATGACCAAAGCGATGTGTTTCTCACATCTCCCGAAATTACACTACAGTACGGGTTTCCGGCTGTTTGCCGTTAATAAGTGTTTACGTTTTGATTAGGTACATTGAGAATTAAAACAGTGGATGTGTGTTGATTAAGTGTATTTCTGAATGCCACTGAGGCGTATGTATCGCACAACCAACCATGATGTTTAAACACAAAAATAAACACACATAAATATTTTCATATAAATTGTAATAATAAAATAAGACAAATGCCCCCTCATTAAAATATCTTGCGTTTTCAATCTTGGAGCTTCAGCTAAATGTACTAAGAAATGTTGCAAGGCCAGAGTCTAGCACTAACCCACTCGTAGATAATGGCCTTGTTAATAGGAACTAAACCGCAGTTGAAGAACCTACGATAAATGGAAAGTAAAAATCAATTTCAAATTCACTGACCTGGTGTTTCCTCGGCGGCTATTGAGGTGATTGTAGAACTTATAATTATGTTTTTGTAACAATAACAATTTGTTGCAGGTTATAATATGATAATCTGATTATAATCTGATTTTATCTGATAAAACCGAACAAAGTTTATCATGATGGGAAATGCTGTGTCATTACGCAGAGATTTAACTGATTGTAAGACAAACAAAACATCGTTATTTCAAGTAACATATTCTGTCATCCGAAATAAATTACTTTATGCTAACCATGATGCGAGAGAGTGCATTTTCGCGTATTGGTCTGCTCTTTGTTCAAATTGACTAGCTCACGAACACAAAGTAAATTATTATTTCTAATCTTCTAAAGTTCGGTGAGACTAATTTATATTATATTTCAGCAAAAGGTTGCAGCACTACTTAAAACATTTATTAACAGCAATGCTAAAACCTTAGCATGATCATTTTCACATTGCGATTTTTTATCAGGCAGTGTTGAATCTGCTTTTTCTGACGTCACTGTTCCGTCTCTAAGTATCTCTGAATATGTCTATCATCACACTTGAATTGAAAGTGAGTTTCAAACATCTGGTCGATCACTATTGTTGCTAGATGACAGGGTTATCCTGAAGAAATTTGTAGCTACACACTAACGCGTTAATAGAGTGACGTCTATAATCACTCGTTGGAATCTCGTCCACTGATCGTGGTCATTCCCTAAGAACGTGAAACCACGTTGGCGTAACATACGCTGATAAGCGGTAGGGTAATATTTGTGGTGGCGGTTTACCACTCCATAATTATATTAACATTTTTCTGACTAGGACCCCTCTCTTGCAGAAATAAAACGTTATCCTAAAGCTGATCTATCTGATGGCACTCAGATTTGTCAGCATGAAGATTCACGATCCCAACCTCGAATCAGATGGCACCCTCTGGTTTAGCCTTACACAGGAGTCAGAGGACGACTGCATCATTGGTATAATATATCGCCCTCCATCTTCGACGGATGCTCAAAACCACAGGGTATTAGAGGCTCTAAAATATGCCGGAGAGATGCGGAGCTCCCAATTACTGGTCATGGGGGACTTCAACCTTCCTCATCATTTTACCAGATCAGATCATACTCTACACACAACTGATCATAAATTCCGTGAGCTGATTGACATGATTGCACTGCATAACCATGTGTCCGACTTTACTCACAAAAGAGGATCAGAGTTACCGTCCGTTTTGGATTTAATCCTTACTTCCGAGGCAACAGCAGTTGAAGGTGTTGACTACATTGCCCCTTTCGGTCGAAGTGATCATCTTGTGTTAGGTTTTGAATATGTATGCAGCGCTAGACGAGTATGTGAGTCCGCAAAACTATTCAGAAGGATCGACTACGTGAGTTTACGTGACGCGCTTGGGTTAGTAAATTGGCGAGGGCTTGATTATCACAACACGGAAACACATTGCACCACACTTACAAAAAGTCTTCAATCGAGCATATATCAAAATTCGCGATTTGTTAATGAACGACGGGTAAACGACTTTCGCTTTAAACTTCGTAGTCGCACGAAAAAATGGATCGGGCAAAGGAACTCTGCTTGGTTTGAACACAGAAATACCAAGACTGATGCGTCATGGCAACAATTTTGCGGAATTCGCAACAAAGTAAACACTCTCATCAAAGAAGACAAGCGAAATTACCATCGCTTTCTCTCTTTGAAAATGGAAGGAAATCCTAAATTGCTTTATCGGATTGTCAATGCTCGATCGAGCGTGAAACCAGGGGTGTTTCCTGTTCTTACTGACGATGGATTAACAGTCTGCAAAGGAAACAGCTGATGCTCTCGCTCAATTTTATGCTGAAGTATTTAGTCCGTTAGCGATTCGATCGACTGAAGAATTACCGCCATCAACAGTGACGCAACAGCTGACTGAGATCGAGATAAATCCAGTGATTATACAACGACATTTGTGTCGACTGAACCCTAAGAAATCCCCTGGAGCGGATGGAATCACTCCGACTATACTAAAATCCTGCGAACAGCAGCTGTGTGAACCTTTGTGTGAATTGTTTAAACATTCTCTAATTGAAGGAGTGGTGCCAACAGAGTGGAAGACAGGGGTAATTTCACCTATCTACAAAGGCGGTAGACGTTCAGATCCGGCAAACTACCGTCCTGTCACCCTACTTCCTGTGATATCCAAAGTTCTAGAGCGGATAGTGACAGAAAATATAGTTCATCACCTGGAATCACAAAATATGCTATCTGTAGCACAGCATGGTTTTCGTAAATCTCGCTCATGCTTGACAAATTTGTTGACGGTTTTAAATGACTGGACCCAAGCGGTTGACGAAGGAGCTAGCATCCACGCTTGTTATCTGGACATGTCTAAAGCTTTCGATCGAGTTGATCACTTTCGACTATTACAAAAGCTGAAGCAGATGGGTATCAGCGGACAGCTACTCATATGGCTTGAAAGTTACCTCAGTGGGCGTAAGGCGATCGTTCGAATCAACGGGGTACTATCACAGGCTATTGATGCCTCTAGTGGCGTATCGCAAGGTTCAGTCCTCGGGCCAGTACTTTTCTTGGCTTACATCAACGACTTACCGGAGACGCTCGCATGCAAGGTGATTCTTTTCGCTGATGACATTAAACTTTGGACCCGGATAAAAACTATTGCGGACTGTGTACAGCTGCAACGTGATCTAGATGCTCTACACGAATGGTCGGTACGGAATAATTTGCCATTCAATATCCAAAAATGCAAGGTGCTACAAATTGGTAAGCCATTCCAGTACCAGTATCACTTTGGGCAGACTTTTTTGAGCTGGACAGAATCGGAAAGGGATCTTGGAGTCTGGGTATGCGGCAGTCTGAAGAACAGCCTGCATTGTGAGATTATCTACAAGCGTGCTTCGAAGCTTCTAGGTATGCTGCGACGGATCTTCAAAACCTTCTCGCCTGGAACTTTGCCCACCATCATGAACGCCTATATAATTCCAACCATGGAACATGCATCACAAGCTTGGACTCCGTGGTTAAAAAAGGATATAATATTGCTTGACAAAATATACCATCGCGCAACCAAACTCGTAAGAGGTTTCCGTAAACTAGCGTACGAGGAACGATTGAAAAAACTGAGGCTCCCCACTCCCCTCCAAAGAAGCCTTCGAAGCGATGTGATACTGACATATAAAATATTGAATACCCCACATCATCCCTTAAAACATTTATTCGAATACCGTGATTCACGTCATACACGCAGCCACTCAGCGACACTGCAAATTCCCCACTCCCGTATCAGCTGTCGCCGATATTTTTATTGTGTACGTGTTTGTTTCCTTTGGAATTCCCTACCCGAAACTCTTGTCATCTCTCCCAGCATCGGAACGTTTATTCGAAATTTGGATACTTATTTGTTGCATAACGATTTGACGACACCTGCGTATTGACTCATGGTAACTATACAACTTGACTATACTTGACATTACATGTTTATTTTATACCTATTTCCCGAATGTATATTTACTATGATATGGTAATTGTGAAGCTATGTGCTTTTTGTGACCATACATTCTTGAATCTTGAATCTTGAATCTTGAAAATAATCCGGTTATTCTTCATGTCATTTACCAAAATGTTCTGAGTGTACAAACAAGTTATGTTGACACCCACGCTCCGCTTCCAAACGCGATAGCTCACTAATTCTTAGTCAGAGGTGCAGCGCGAGTTCATATAACGTCGCAACAAAACAAATTTTCGTGATTGTATGACCCTTTTATTTTTTTCAAGAGAAACGTGGTAAACGTTTCTCAAACCTTAAGATAAAAACATTATTGCTGTGCTTGCAACGTGGCGGCCAAGTGTACCATCGCTTCAGCTATATGTTTCGCATTTAATAAATTGATTTAGGTTAGATTATTAATAATGCGCTTAATACATTCTTGCAAAAGTGTTATTTAAAACTTGATATATTGTCCGTTGTCAATTCACTGTGCACACCACCAATAGTAATAATTATTGTGTTGGGAAGATGATAGGACATTTTAATTAATTGTGGCCTATCACAAAATGCATTATTGAACAGGTAACACTATAAAACAGTGGCATACAAGCGCAATTTCGTTTATTCTTATTCATCTTTTTCAAGCGCATGCGGTCCTTAATCCTCCAATCCTTTCCTAATGAGTGCAAACAACACGAAACCTGTCGTGTAATGTGTGTGATTGATGGAGATGCATGCAAGTGTGCCTTTTGTTCATGATCATGTGTTCAAATGCATTCCACGTATTTGTTGGCTAGTGAGATTGAAAAGGTTATTCTTACAAACGTCATCCGACGTTGTCTGATACACATACTTGATAATAGTCCAGGTGCAACGTTATCTGAAAAAACAGTGGAAAAGTTAACGAAAATAATGATTTCTAATTCTCAATATTCCTTATTGTTCATATATATGGATGCCTAGGAGCTGAATTAACATCATATCAAAATGTTTTGTTTTGAGCAAAAGGTTTGAATAATCCGTTTTGTCTTTTATAATTTACCTTAATGTTTCGACACTTATGAAGAAACGTAAATAAACTCAAGCACTATTGCCGTCCAAGTAATCTTCCTAGCACATACATATAACAGATTTAACAAACACAGATAAGAGTCAGGTAACACAGCTAACACAGATAACCAAGGTAAACACAGGGAAACCTCAACCCAATTAAACTTTCACAACACTTGGACAAACACCCCGTGGGATTATATTCGGGCTTTATGGTAACGATACATAAATACGACCAATGATTAGTTGTGAATGCGTGTGATGCTTTTTTGAAGTGAAGATACGCTTCAAATATTTCATTTATTACGTACGTTGTCCTAAACTATAACGCTTATTTTATTCGATATTTGATTAGACCTATGTTCTATAGTTTATACATGCGAAGTTTCATTCATTTTTCTTCCGCTATTTGAAGCACATTTCAATACTGATACTAATGTTCTTTCCTAATTAAATCTAACAAAGCGAAACCCTACATGAAATGTGTGTGTATGATGGAAAATAAGCAAATGTTACGTTTCACTCATGTTCATGTTTTCAAACCAGTTCTACATCGTTGTGAGCTGATTTGATTGAACAGGTTGTTCATACCCACCTCATGCAACCGCGTCATACAAACACAAATTGTTTTCGATTCTTTCAAGTTATAATCTCCTGGGCATACTAATCTTACACCGCATAACTGTTGACTGCAAACAGCAGAAAATCCTCTCTTAGGGTGTTTGTTTGTCATAATAATGCGATCATATGGAACTTCGTATTTCTGTCATTTTACTCTTCAACAGGATGTGGTATATTCCATATGAATTATAAAAATTGAACAGATTTGCATTGTACCATATCATGTTTATTGCAGTTGGTCATCTTAAAGTGTATGCTTATTTACCTTTGAAAGCGAAAGAATTTATATGGACGTTTTTTTCGATGTAAAACATCTAATTCAATGAGAAACCTAGCGTGTACGACTTCCACTCATATTTCAAGTCCATTGCACCTGATTCTAGTTTGTTGTTCTCAAATGTTCAAGGTTGTGCGGTGTATGCTACTGAAGGATCGCTTTTTCAGATGAATTGGAGACGTTTGGTGTTGAATGTAGTTTTAATGATGAGGTAGGACCTTCAGCAAAATTCAAAGTAGAATCGAAGAACAGACAAAGCGATTCCGGATATAGGCCCGTAATTGATTAGAAAAACTTATCCAACATTATCATACAAAGGCCTTTCCTTATATTAGACATCAGCTACTTAAATCGCATTGAGATCGTGATCCTACAGTCCCGATATCGTATGTGTGTGTTATAGTAATGCATGCATATTAGCCTTTGAGTTTCTGTCATTTCAATCCTAAACATTTGGATTTATTTTCCATATGATGTATAAAAATTGAACAGGTTAAAAAACAATTTCAAGTACAATGTCCGCGTGTTCGTTGGGCGGCTTCTAAGGTTATTGGAGTAATTATCGTTATGTTTTTGTACCAGTAACAATTTGTTACACGTTCTATTTTGATAATCTGATTATAATCTGATATGATCTGATAACACCGACCAAAGTATATCATGATGGGAAATGCTGTGTCATAACACAGACATTTAACTGATTGCAATATAAGAAAAACTTCGTTCTTTTAAGGAACAAGTTTTGCTATACGAGAGTGCATTTGCGCGTACACTACACTACGGGTTTCTGGCTGTTTGCCGTTATTAGGTGTATACGTTTTGATTAGGTACATTGAGAATTAAAACAGTGGATAGGTAATAAGTAAGTGTATTCTTGAATGCCACTGTTGCATAGGGATCACACAACCAAACATGATGTTCAAACACAGACATAAACACACACATAAATATTTTTATGTAAAATGTAATAATAAAATAAGACAATTGCCCCCTCATTGGAAAATCTCGCGTTTTCAATCTTGGAGCTTCAGCTAAATGTACCAAGAAAGGCTCGCAAATCCAAAGGTAAGCACTATCCTACTTGTAGATAGCGGCCTTGTTAATGAGAACTAAACCGCAGTTTAAGAACTTACAATAAATGAAAAGTAAAAAACAATATCAAATCCACTGACCTCGTGTTCCTTGGGCGGATATTAAGGTGATTGTAGAACAAATAATCATGTTTTTGTACCAATAACAATTTGTTACTGGTTATAATATAATAATCTGATTATAATCTGATAATATCTGATAAAACCGAACAACGTATATCATGATGGGAAATGCTGTGCCATTACACAGAGATTTACCTGATTGTAAGATAAGCAAAAATTCGTTCTTTTAAGTAACAAGTTTTGCTATCCGAAATAAATTACTTTATGTTAAATATGATGATAGAGAGTGCATTTACGCGTATTGGTCTGCTCTTTGTTCAAATTGACTAGCTCACGAACACAAAGTAAATTACTATTTCTAATCTTCTAATCTTCGTCGAGACTAATTTATATTATTTTTCGGCAATTGCAGCAATGCTGAAACCTTTGCATGATCATTTTCACATTGCGATTTGGAATTCAGAGAAATGCCACACATTACTGGGTACACTGATTTATTGATTTCAGTTTGGATAAAATCACTTCGTCCTGCCAGTGAAATTTGCACGCATGCTTGAACGATTGGACGAGTGTGTAGAATACTTATTAATTCAACCGTGAAGTTTACCTAGACTCTTTTAATCATTTATGAAGATTCGAATAACTTTTACTCTTGAACAATATAATGAAAAAGAAAAATTATAGGGAACTGTAAGAATGTATGCGAAACTACCCAAGCTAACCTTACATTTATTATTGTTATTTTGAAAAGCGCAAGCCTGATTCAAGCAAATTACCGCGCAGTCAAATACTGTAGTTTTACTAAGATACAGCTAAGATGATAAGGCCTAGTGGCTGTAATAACGATACATTAGCATCTACGTGAACTTTGTATTGTCCACAAAATTGATATCATCAGCAATCTATCGTATGGGTCGTTATTTAGATCAAAACTGTTTCTTGGAAAATACGCTGTTTGTTTTCCGCTTCTAATCGACATGAAAGCTTTGCACAAACGGTCAAAACGAACTGCAATGGAATGTGCAAAATATTTGCGATCCCGGCATTTCTTACTCACGCAAGCTCAGAAAAGGGGCGTGGATCATACTAACAGAGATAACAACAAATCTGTCTGGATTCTTGTTGCTTCAACACGCGCTTCTGTCTGATAAACATATTGCGATAGATGCTTGAACATTTCCCCCTCGATCATTTACTATAACAATAACCACATATATAGACTCGAACCGACACTATGCGTCCCACCATGGCTGCAAATTGATATTTCAATTTGAGCTCTTCATATCGTTTTTTAAAAAAAGCATTTATTGTTATTATAACACACTACAGGATGATGGTATTTATGAAAATGTGTAAAATATAATGCTAGAGAAATGGTGAATAACAAAAATGATATTCTGTGGCATGTGTTAGCCCAACGTCGCTCAAAACAACGCCAGACCAGAAGAGTAAACCATTTTTAGAGTGAGGTTTTCCAAAGAAATTTGGCACGTACGGCAATTAAATGACGCTGACATTCAATAACAGGAACGTGAGAGGTATATGAATAATATCCGCGTTTTATTTCCGTGACACAAACAACAAACATGTGAAAAAATAGTTGATGTCATTTGGCTGAAGTATATTGCGTATTATCATCATTTAGGTGAATTCACATACACTCAGATGTTAGGATCGTTCAGTCTACAAATCATAACAAAGTCCTATTACCGATTTCGGTGCTCTGTGATATTTTGTATCGAAGACAGCTATATTGTTTTCTCTTTTAAGTAGCAGATACCTCTTCTGCATTTTCCGTCGTATGGCTAACGAATACTTGAATTATCATTGTTAATGTAAGTAGCGAGAATCTTTAAAATGTTACGAAAGAAAACTAGCAATCCGGTGGCGTGTCAATATATATTGTCGCAGTTATCGTGCATTCCACGTTTTCAACAAACCATACGTCAAGATAATTTTCCAAATAGCAACCTATCTATTGTTCAGTTCCCAATAGTTATGATAATGTGGAGGTCTTTTCAAGATGGGCCATGGTAAATGTTAAAACGTTCTTGACAGGCGGATGGGACTGAAATTCTTTGGTAGATATTCTCATATCATCCGCGAACAACACCAATTTGGAAGATTATTTACGAGAATTCACGTTACATGACCTCAATAACAATGAATTGCGTGCCGGCAGATCGGCAGCATCCTTTGAATATATTTAACGAAATAGGAATTTCGAATAGAATTAACAAATATATGATGTAATTTCAATGTTCAATATTAATTGGATCTTGGGTTTGTGAATTACGATGTCATCTGAAAGAAACGGAGGAATTTAATTCGAATATCAGGTTCCTTACGTAAAAACTTCCTAAACCCATCAAAGACTGACTGTGTGGCTCAAATCAAATTTAATTTGCTTTAATAAATCATGGCTTAAAATGTTATAAAGAAGGTATTTTCAGTGTATATATATATAAATATATACAATGATATATATATTATATATATATATATATATATATATATATAGATATATATATATGAAAGAAAATAATGTCAAAGAAAAATAAAGGAATTATTGATTGTATATTTACTATTTTATGACAAATTATAATTGTGTTTTAATGAAAAACAACCCGAATGCATTGCACAAAAAAGCTTCTTAAAATGAACTTCCGCTGAATTTGACAAATCGTAAAATATTACAGGTTAACAGGTGTACTAACATAGAGAACAATGACAAGGTTGTAGAACTGAAGATAATAACTTAGGTATTAGGTTTCTAGTAGATTTAAAAACGCTATACAATTTGCAGCGTCTTCTAGACATGTTACGACAATGTTCTGAACGGCTTTTAGGAAAATATTTAGTCGAATAATGAAAATAAATACACGCATTTTGTCTTTGATCTGCTCAAGCGTGGAAACAATTGCGTCAACCAATATGTTGCTAATCACTGTTTACAGAATGAACAATTTATTCTTGCCGTGAACTGCACAGAAGTAGACTGTCCAGCGATGGAGTGAGGACGTTCCGCTACATTATAGTTTTATGGAGTGAAGATGTACCGCCACATCGAATAGTTTTATGAGATGAGAAGATTATGTTTGGGCTTCATGGTGGCGATACATAAATCTGACCAATGATTAGTTGGGAATTTACATGAGATGCATGTATGGAGCTCGCATGATTTGAAGTAAGGATATTCTTAAAACGTTTTATTTACAACTTACGTTGTCGTTAATTAGAACGCATATTATATTCGAGATTTGATTAGACCTATGTACTCTTAATCATACAAGCACAATATCTTTATTCTTTTTCATCTTTTGCAAGCACATGTTAACCCTGAACCTTAAGTCCTTTCCTAATGAGTGCAATTGGTGTGATTGATGGAAATGCATGCACATGTGCCTTTTGTTTATGATCATGTGATCAAATGCATTCGACGTATTTGTTACCTCATGAGCTTAAACTGGTTATTAGTACAAACGACATCCCTCGCTGTCAAATATACTTACACTTTGGGGGTGGTGGTTGAGGTTTATCTGGAAAAACAGTGGAAAACATAACGAAAATAATGATTCTCTAATTCCTAATGTTTCTTAATATGCATATATATGTAATCCTAGGCGCTGAGTCATCCTCATGTTAAAATTTAGGTTTGGAGCAAGAGGTTTCACTAATCTGTTTTGTCCTTAAAAATTTACTTTAATTTTCGATACTTATGAAGAAATATAAATAAACTCAAGCATTATTGCAGTCCGAAAAATCTTCCTAGCACACGCACATAACAGAGTTAGCAAACACAGATAACAATCAGGTAACACAGCCAACACAGATAACCAAGAAAACACAGGTTAACCTTAACACAATTGAACGTTCACAATATGGTAACACCACGTGAACTGCACACAAGTAGACTGTCCAGCGATAGAGTGAGGACGTTCCGCTACATTATAATTTTGTGGAGTGAGGATGTACCGCCACATCGAATAATTTTATAAAATTAGTAGATTATATTTGGGCTTCATGGTGACGATGCATAAATCTGACCAATGATAAGTTGGGAATTCACATGGGATGCTTGTATGGAGCTCGCATGATTTGAAGATTAGATACTCTTAAAACATTTTATTTACTGCCAACGTAGCCGTTAATTATAACGAATATTTTATTCGAGATTTGATGAGACCTATGTTCTCTCAATCATACAAGCACAATTTCTTTTTTTTCTCATTGTTTTCAACCACATGTGGACACTGATCCTTGAGTCCTTTCCTAATAATTGGGAACAACAAGATACCTGTCGTGCAATTTGTGTGATTAATGGACGCTCTTTAAAATACTTACTTGTTGATGGTCCAAATCCAACGTCATCTGGAAGAACATTGGAATACATAACGGAAATAAGGATTCTCTAATTCTTAATATTTTTTAATATGCATATAAATGTTATCATATGACCTGAGTTATCAAGAGGTTTCATTAATCCGCCTTGTCCTTTGAGTTTTACTTTAATTTCCGATACTCATGAAGAAACATATATAAGCTCAAGCATTATTGCAGTTTAAATAATATTCCTAGAACAGACAGATTACAGATTTGACAAACACAGATAACACACGGGTAACACAGCTAACATAGATAATCAAGGTAAACTCATGTAAACCTTAACACAATTGAACGTTCACAACATTGAAACACCACGCGTACTCCTCAGATTTGAACAGTACAGCAATGTAGTGAGGATGTACAAAACATCTGGAAGACAATTGCTTGCTCGCAGTCGAACAACACGGCTCCAGGAAAAGACTCTCTTGCCTTTCAAACCTTCTGCTCTCCCTCGATGACTGGACACGAGCTGTAGGCAAAGGTATCATCATACACGCGTGTTATCTTGATATGTCCAAAGCATTCGATCGTGTCAACCACAGTCTGTTACTACAAAAAAATGGAGCAATGTGGCATCAGGGGTTCATTACTAGCCTGGTTTGAGGATTATCTCCGCGACCGTGTCATTCGAGTAAGTGTTGACGGTGCTTTATCACGACCCATTGCAGTAACGAGTGTGGTGCCGCAGGGATCAGTGCTTGTACCAATTATTTTCCTGTTCTATGTAAACGACTTACCGAAACTTGTTCGCAGCAAAATCTTGTTATTTGTGGATGAAATCAAGCTGTGGACGCAGGTGCGCACAACTGAAGATTGCAGACAGCTTCAGCTGGACCTTGATGCCTTACAGAACTGGTCAGTTAGAAATGAACTATCTTTCAATTTCAGCAAATACAAGGTATTGACTGTTGGAAGATATTTTGAGTTCTCTTACACCCTTGGTTCCCATATTCTTGAAAGCACTGACAAGTAGAAGGACTTGAATGTGTGGGTAAGCAGCACGTTGAAACCGTTGCATAACGCCACAGCTGTCTATGAAAAAACGTCGCAAGTACTGCTACTGCTAAAACGCGTGTTCGGGAGTTTCACTAAGCAAACCGTTCATCGAATAATTATTACGTACTTGAGGCCAACCATGGAGTAAGCGGTTCAGGCGTGGTCACCCTGGCTTCAAAAGGACATGAGCCTCTTGCAGAGAATATATCATCCGACTACCAAGCTCGTACGCGGTTTGAAGCACAAACAATACGAATATCGTATTGCAAGTCTCAATCTATTCGACTTTCGCTACCGCCGTCTTAGAGGTGATTTGATACTTATGTTCAATATACTGCATACCCCCAACCATCCCCTAAATCAACTATTCACGCGACTACCACGCAGAACCAGCCGGAGTCACGACTATACAGTACATATTCCTGACTCGAGACTGAACTGTCGAAGGTACTTTTATTCTGTACGTGTATGCTTTACCTGGAACTGCCTACCTTGTAATGTTGCACATTCACCCAACTTGGATATATTCAAATCGAATTTGGACAATTTCATGTTGACCAATCCAAACATTGAAACAATATATTCTGCATCATAAAGCTTTGAACCAATGCATCCAAGTAAACTATACATATTTACCCTATCAAACCGGTTGAAAACAATTTCTGCTCTATGTATTTTTACGTGATTCCTGAAGTAATCAGTAGGCAAACACACCCCGTTTTACTACATATGTTATTTGTAATTCGCATATCATTCTGTGGTTTTTGTAAAGCTATGTGCTATTTAGACCATTAAATTGAATTGAAAATTGAATTGAATTGATACATCGAATATTTGTATGGAATTATGGGCTTCTATTAGGGCTTTATGGTGACGATACTCGAATCCGACCAATGATTAGTTGGGAATTTACATGCGATGCATCAATGACGCTCGCATGATTTAGAGTGAAGAAACGCTTAACAGAAATTTATTTACTAAGTTTTGTCGTAAACTAGAACGCTTACTTTTCCGAGATTCGACTATACCTATGTTCCATGGTTCATACATGCACAGTTTCATTTATTTTTCTTCCGCCATTTGACGCACATGTTGATCCTAATAATAATGTTCTTTCATAATGAAGTCTAACAAATCGACACCCTTCGTGGAACGTGTGTGCATGATGGAAATAAGCAAATGTGACTTTTTGTTCATGCTCATGTGTTCAAAGCCGGCCTACATCGTTGTGAGCTCATGCGATTGAACAGGTTTTTCATTCCCACCTTATGCAACCGCGTCATGCTAACGCAATTTGTTTCCGTGTTTTATTTAAGTAATAATATTCTGGGCATACCAATCTTGCACCGCATAACTGTTGACTGAAAACAGCAGGAAGTTTGATCTTTTGGTGTTTGTTTGTGATAATAATGCCTTCGTATAGACCTTCGTGTTTCTCTAATTTCACTCTTAAACAGGAGGTGATATATTCAATATGAATTATAAAAATTGAACAGATTTGTATTTTACCATTTCATGTTTATTGCAGTTACTCTCAATGTTTTCTTCATTTGAAGTGTATGCTTATTTGCCTTTGTTAAAAAAGAATTGAAAAAGAAGTTTTTTTCGATGCTTAACAGTGAATGCCATCAGCAAACCAACGTGTACGACTTTAGGTTTCATTTCATGTCTATGCACCTGATCCTAGTTTGGTTGTTCTCAAGTATCTTGTTTATGGTTTTAACGTGTATGCTACTAAAATGTTGCATTTTCAGATGAATCGTAGAAGCTTGGTGTTGAATATTGTGTTTATGATGAGGGAGGGCATTCAGCAAAATTCAAACTAGAATCGAAGAACAGACAAAGCGGTTTGGGAGATAGGACCGGAATTGATTAGAAAAACTTAACCAACATTATCATGCAAAGGTATATCAAACTTCCGCTACTTCAAGCGCAATCAGACCGTGATCCTAGATTCCGGATTTCGTATGTGTGTTATAGAAATGCATGCATATTATCATTTGTTATTCTGTCATTTTAATAATCAACATGTGGATTTATTTTTCATAAGATCTAGAAAAAGCTGCGAAGGACGAAAACATTATGCGCATATGATGTACATTCGTGGATGAAATCAACCGAAGGAGGTCCACAAAAGACGTCAGTAACTCAGAATAAAGAATTTATGTATTGCAACATTGCAGTGCAACATTTATAAATATTTAAATCAGAATGGACCTATTGAATTTCTTGGAAGTGGAACAAGTTTAAATTGATCACAGTTGAAATAACTGTTGATACACAAACGAAGCGTGTAGTTACAGTAAAGGAATAGAAAAACATTTTTAGGGCAACCATCGAACTACACATTGTGCAGGCGATTTCTCAACGGATGCTGATCTATTTTAAACTTAGGAACACAGCTGTGGCAACCACCTCAACCGTGGACGCACAATATATAGATTCCAATATTTATCAAAGAAATAACAGATTTGTGTTTGTCTAAAGATTTGAAATAGTGTCGTCGTTAGAACTTCAAATGCCCGTAGTAAACACACATTATGTGTACTTAACGGTAACTTGAAAAAAAAGGATCGTTACGTTTTGCAGATTATGGTTGTATTACGAACTATCTACTTCAGGGTAAGCTGCAATTGGAAAGTCGAGTATTGGGCAGACCGAACTGGCGGTACGAAAACGTTTGTAAATGAGATATGAAAGCTCTTGGCATTGACCCGTCCAGTTTGGCAGAACTTGCACTTGACCGCTCACATTGTGTAAACGGTCGTCTGCAAGCTGGGATGGAGCAGATAGAGCTCTTAGCTGCTGATCTTAGATCACGCCGCCTGCGTGCAACTGATGCAATACAACCGAGATCCGATATTTTTTTCCCGGCGCTGTGCGAGAGATTGTTTTTCCCGAATCGGACTGTTTTGTATTCCCAAAAGCTGCAGAACATGATCATTCACGCGAATTTGATGTACATACATGGTCGACATCGACCAACAGAGGCTAACAACGGTACCTTATCATCAAGACACCAGAGAAATGCTGCTTACTCTAATAAGATAGCTCTCCGCGCGGCATTCCAGGCCCCTATTCCAATGGCTCCTAAATGGTATCCGCAGTAGTTCTTGTTCACCCAAACAAACAGATTCGACATATGAGCAATATATTATGATCAAACAAATCCAGATAATAACAGCGAAATTGGTGGAACATATGCGAGATTACACCAAACTAACATAGTTTATTCTGGGCCTATTAAAATTCTACATCAAACACACCGTACATACAGATTTTTAATTGATGGAATTGTTATCGCTATTCACACAACCCATTTTTTGTATATATTGGAAAGTGTATTGAGTGACCTATAACGATTATGAATCCACACAATACAATATTCAAAGCTGTATAAGTTAGAACCATGGGTTAAATTTTCAACGAACCAGGTGCTCCTAAAATAAAGAAAATAATGGTTTTCAAAGTTATACCTGAATACCTCTGTCACAGTCAAACATTCGACACAGACTAATATATGTGACACGATAAAATTACTTATAATTCTGACTATTTGCCATCATTTGTTTGATAAAGTGAGACTATGTCTTGCTAATCTCATATCAGAAAAAAGCCGTAAAAGATTTTATTCTTGAAAGCTAGGGTTATTTGCGTTGTGTTAACATACAAATACATGGCTGCTTTTGTAAATTTTGGAAGGGTGTTTTAAGTGACTTATAACGATTATGAATCCACACAATACGATATTTAAAGCTTTATGAGTTCAAAGCATGTGTTAAAATCTTAACGAACCATTTCCTCCTGGAATAAAGAAAAAATAATGGTTTTCAAAGTTATACCTGAATACCTCGGTCACAGTCGACCATGGGATGACCATTCGACACACTATTATATTACATATACTCCTGACTGTTTGTCATCATTTGTTTGATGAAGTGAGACTTTGTCTTGCTTACCTCATATCCTGAAAAGGATTCTAGAGAAGCTTCTAATCTGATTTAATCTGCTCACACATGAAAACAATGGCATCAAAAAAGATGTTGTTATTTACTGTTTATATAATCTACAGTTTAAGCACGTCAGGGGCTTCTTATATATAAAATGCGTTGAGCGGTGTAGACGATTAGGCTTAGGTCTTCTCACACAGAATAATTTACGACACGCGTATCCTCAAATACAAAGTGTTTATAGAAATACTTTTAAAAACAGAAAATTTGTTTCGTCTTCTATGCGTAATAGGACCAGTATTCAAAATAGAATACTCTTGCTAATTAGTAATTGAAAGTGTTTTAATTCACTGTTGTATTGTTAAATTTGGAATTTGCTGCTTAGAATTGGTGAATAGATAAACACGTCCACATAAATCTGTGTAATGTTGCAAAGATAATTGTCTCTTTGTTGCTTAAAACCGAATTCCGATCTTGAATTTTCAACAAAATTTGACGATTAGTGTTCTGAAAATCAGACGTAAATACTAGCCCACTTGTTCATAGCAGCCTTGTAAGTAAACGCGAAACTTCACTGCTAAGCTCCTGAATCAAATCCCATTGGAAGAACGTAAGACACATTGAAGGGGAAAACAAGATAATACCTACTAACCTGGATTTACTTGAGCGGTTATACAATTGAACAGAGAACACGGAATGAGGTTTGTTTAACCAATAACAATATTTTACAGGTCAGAATTTTATAAAACCTAACCATTTTAATTTTAATGCGAAATAAAATATTCGTTTGCATGCTTTTCCGTCACAAAACACCCCACGACCGCTTTCGTACTGTTTGCACTCATCAGGTAGGTACAGCAATTTCAGGATCCGGATGAGCTTGAAACAGTGGAGGAAGCGCACCTTGTTCAATAATGCAAATTGTTATGACATTACACATAAATTTAAATGATATTAAGATAAACTAAAAAATTGTTTTTATAAGTACCGAGTTTGGTATCTAGACTATCGACGCTGAAACCTCGCAAACACCTCAAAATATAGCAGATTGCGAGAATAGTTTTAATAGCAAAAACCGAGCAATCAAACCGAGTATATGTCTTCCGGAAACTGTGAATCAAATCATAACCATTTCTGGAACAAATGGAGTCATCAGCCACACATGTGAAGCATGTTGGCACAAAATAACGTAATATATGTAACGATCATAAGTTGCCGAATTCACGACATTGAAATTTAAGTATACAGACATGTGTTATTGCATTCGGAAATAATTAACGGAAAAAAATATTTTGAAATTTTGTTGAATCCAGTTAAGTTTCATTGCGTTTCCTAGTATTAGCAATGAGGTACTGTGAAACAATTACTTGTTGTTACATCCTTGTAGTAAATTCACCCCGATCTCTTATTGGTGATTTGTCTAAATCGGAATCCGAAACACTGGTTCCTTTTTAAAACCGATTGCTACATCTAATTCGATGCAACAATTCATAATGCTCTTTACTTCAAAATAGATCGAAAACTAAATTTAGGATTCAAAAATGTTCGGTTTCACCTCAACGAAAATGTAAAAATTAATTTGTTGATCAACCGACACTAAGTTCTGTGTTTCGCCCTCCCCGATTTACACAATGCGTTTTCTTTGTTTCAATGGACAATTGAGGCTGCAAACCAGGATTGCTTAGTAAATTTATAACGGTTAAAATAACCCTAGTGTAGCGTTTGCGTCCTTGTAAGAAAGAAATTTCAATTGTGACAAGGACAGAGTACATATCGATGGAAAATATATGTTTCCGTTATTTGTTTTACAGGTGTTTTCGTTTGTTAAAAGGTGTCGCGAAGGGACTTTCGTATAAATGTCCCAAAACGGTAGTTTGTTCAAAATACACAGCGCATCAGAATATACACAATTTATGTAACAATGATTTAATTTGGGTGTTTATTGATCTCAGCACATGAAACCCCGGGGCCTTTTAGTTATTTGAACTGTTTTATGGATTTGAGGTTTCATTATCTTCACACGACAATGGTTCAGCTTTTGTTAATCAGGCCGTGTTTAATCTGCTTCTTCCGACGTCACTGTACCGTCTTTAATTATTTCTGAATATGTCTATCATCACACTTGAATTGAAATTGAGTTTCGAAGATTTGGTGGATCACCATTGTTGCTTGATGGCAGGGGTATCCTGCAGAAAATTGTAGCTAGACACTACCGCGTTGCTTTCGTTCGAGATATGAAAGCAATTGTATGTTGTTGTGTTGTTGTTGTTTGGCGACCTTCTTCGTAGAAAGAGCCTCTAAATCGCCTATAAAGATATGACTATGCTGGTGGCTTTCCTTAAGATCATTGAAACGTTCATCTTATTCCCAACAGTAAACTTTTACGTAGATTCTAGGAATGAACTCTGTAAAGTCCCCTTGCATAGATCACTTTAAATATTCATTTCAAACTATCGTTAATTCGTTCAGTGGAGGTGCTCAAAAAAATTTGAGGAACCAGGGTGGTGAACAAAACGTGTTATGAAAGTAGGTCTGATGCTTTCGGAACAAATCACCGTACGCAGATTGGACTATTATTCTAGGTCGTATCTCAGTCTATTAGAGAACGGTTTCTTGATCGATAAGTTAAATTTATTACAGATTACACTAAACACATTTTCCAAAATGTGTGCATGAATGATCGTATTGTAATCCGATGGTTTCAGATGAACAGAGGGTTTGCTCTTCATTACCATTCTGATGTCAGAGGTGTTTAGGTGAGACATGGAAATGACTATCCGCTTTACAAATGTAAAGTCTCCATATAGAGAGCGCTGCGCTAGAAACATTGGAAGATGTATAACGTTGGCATCGAATGATCTGCCGAGATGTTCATATTTGTCTGCTTGGTATTAAAGATTATATCATCCGATTTTTATTTGTGTTACAGTTTAACCATATGTTTTCATCTTCTAATAGAATTTCAAATAAATCCGTTTTTATTTATAATTTCAGCTTCAAACTCGAAATGCTTTTAACGGCTTGTATTGCTCAAAACTCATCGAATCAGGCCAACCCTTGTTTGGTTCTCATCACTCTTTACAGACGTGGCCTAAGCAATGAATGTTTTCTTCAGTCAGGATCGATATCACGTCAGCGAACAATGTAATGCGACATTTTGCGTGACACATGTTGAACAGTTACACATATGACAGTAATTAACATACTAGTAACCGAAGTGATGTGCTGCCCATATACTCCATAATTACACTCCACTAACTGCTTCTAGCTGTTTGCCGTCATCAGGTAGATACAGTAATATTAGTTTTTGTTAGAGTTAAAACAAACTTTCCAGGAATGCGAGCAACACACCAGATTGGTCATCTTCAAGCACCTTGAGTGGTTGACCACAAATCAATACGTGATTTTGTTTTCGAATATCGTGTTTCGTTTTACAAAACCCATGCAACAGCGGCATTCAATTATAAACCTGTTTACTAGTAACCAATTTCTCACAGTTAAAAAGATAATAGTCGAACGGTATATGTTTCAAAAAAATGCTCATTAGCATCCATTTTTATCACAAACAAGAACAACGATATTTTATTTCATCAGGATCAAATAAACGTAAATCAGTAACAATATCGATGCAGCACTGTTTGTTGTCAGTATACCGTTGAGAAGTTTGCTATTTTACATACTGCATTCTGTGTATCTCCTGGCAGTTTTAAACATGTTGGGTAAATCTGAGAGCTGATCCACAGAAACAAATCAATGAACGGATGAAGATCACAAAATTCAATACACACATGTCACGAGCCGCCGTTGATAATTACATGCTGTAAGACTAAATCGGTCCAAGCTAACTTTAAATAAATATACGGAAATAACATTGATCTGATAATACTATGAAACCTATATCCAAAAGTATCGGTGATATAGAAATTCCAACCGCAAGTCGCGTCACCTTTGGAATTTGCCCCGGTAAATCATAGGTAATTGCGATTCATTCAGAAATAATGCAAGATAATGTATGGCGTATATAGAACTTGCGCGGAGAATGCGCCGGATAATGATCGTGAAATATACCGAACCCGATCAAATTTATCGATAATGTTTTGTAAGATTATAGAGGATTTACCAGGTTCATCAATCCTTCGTTTTTCTTATAATTGAATGTATCTTTTTCAAGTTTCGCATTTTCTCCCTATATTCTGTAGTGTTTTTTTCGCACAAAACTTTCGTTTTATACGGTATACAGATATAGCTTGGCATGCGAATGGTCTTACTATCAATGTCATGGTGTTGAAAACATAACCGAATATGCGTTCATTTCAAACGTAAACACCTGTGTCACTCCTTTTTCACTTACTGACCGAATGGTCGTAATCCGCATGCCTATATACAGTAGATAAATGGTGAACAATATATAACTTTTGATGCCTTCCTTGATATTCAAATAAATGAGATTAACCTCATACCCGTGTATTGAGAAATTTGATTGATTGAAAAGTGGTTATTCCAAGATTAGTTCTATTGTGCAATTTCTCAAAACACACGTTATTGTTTACGTCTTGAAGCGGGAGACTTTTTGCACCCTGATTTTTTTAAGTTATGATACAAGTTACTTTTGTGAACGATCATATATAGGTAAACCAGCATGGAGACGCAAATTATTTCGATACATCTTTCCCAAAACATTTGTATCCCCAATCCATGTTCTCATCCATTCAACCAGTAGATAAACGGCACTGGTGCCGTTGAAGTTTTCCATGTGAGAAATGTAAGCCACAATACCGACGATTGTTGACAGAATAGGTGTACTACGCATCAGACAGTGCGTGTGTGACTAATACACTAACGTCTAGGACAACGAAACAATGCGAGCAATTCGTTTATCCAATTTATCTCGATCAAGAAATGTGCACATTTTGTCTCTCAATGTTTTATGAGATAAAGCTGTCCGATTCTCCTCAGGAGAAAGGAATAAATCCGCGATAAAATAAGAAAAGCAGTTCATTCCATTTTTTGTTGATATGTTATTTTGCTATAAAATTTTAATTCTTTCAACTTTAATAACAGCTATGAATAAACAATGTTTTTAATGAAAATATATTGCGCTCGGAAAACCAATATACATTATTGCTTTCACAGATAAGACAAAACAATACGAAACTCAGATATGTGCTATTTTGGGGACGTTTGATGGGACGACACATGTAGATCCATGAGATAAAGTTGTATGTTTTTTACGTGAATGTGTTATCTAAGCCTCATAGATAAAACATTGAGTATTTTACTGCGAGATAATTAGTAGTCAAAACACTGTAAGTTTATTGTGTGTATGACGCTGAAAATCGAAATAACTCAAGCTTGTTGTTGTACCAGCCTGATATCACCGTAGTTTACAAGTTGACGCATTGGTAATCAATGAAGAATTTCATATTTGCAATTTACAAATTCATTCTCAATACTAACTTCGTTTTCTTGATTTGGGTCCGGTAACTGTAAAATGAACAAAATAGAATAAATTTCTGATCATGGACCTACACTTTGCGTCAGCTGATGATTTACGAACATACCATAACTGATATTCACAAAAATGTGGTGAGTTAACCTCCTTTTGACTGTCATAATGAACTCGCATCAAGTTCTGCAGAGTGAAGTTGCAGTAAATCTCCTTTTTTTGTAAAATCGCTTTGACCATTTTACTCGATAATACATTGCTACTTTTTGCTAGTTCTTTTCGACCGCTGAACTACCACGTAAAACGCGGTTAAACGACAGATTATATTTAAACTGTTCCAACGAATCAATATTCATTAAAGCAAAAATGTTTTTCCTTTATCGAACATATGAATTTTCGTTCATCATGGTTCCAGAGGGTTCAAATCTGAGGAGTTAAATTCTTTCTGTACACATGATTTGCTCACGAACACAAAGGACATTCATGTTTCAAACAGTCTAACGTTCAGCGAGTGTACTTTATTCTCTGTTTTTGCAAGAGAGCACATCATAACTCATCTATATTCTTAGCAAGCATGCAAAAAACTTTGAACGATCATCTTCATCCACGATACGCTGGTTCTTTTGAACTGCGACTTGGAATTCATAGAAGGTACACCACTGAGTATTCGCTGCAATGCTCGGTAAAATGATTTAATTATTTCAGGTTGGATTTAAACAAATTGGTCCTGCCGTTCAAACTTGCTCACAGGCCTGACCGGTTGGATGTGTGTGAAAGTTACAAAATTATGCAACTTTAAATTTTACCTGCGTAATCTTTTATACAATTTCGAATACCTTTTACTTTTGAATTATAAAATGGAACATATTATTGATAGGAAGAATTGTGAATGTCTACGAAACAACGTTAGCTAACTAACTCTACTTGTGCTAAGATACTGCTATGTTACAAAGGAGAAGCGGTTTGGGATTGCAATAAATTTGAATTTACGTGAAACGGGTATTGTCCATGAATTCCATATCATTAGTGGCATTTTGCAATGGTCTTTACTGGGATCAGCACTGTGTCTTCGCATCGCCATTGTTCATTTTTGATGTATGATACTGGTGTGTTGCTCTTTAAGATGATTACCATAAAGGTAATGCAAAAACGGTGTTATTGATGTTAATGATCTTAATGATATGATACTGCATAAAAATGAGGTTACAAGCATACATGGTGCGCTGTCAAAAAATTACTTCCTAATGCTCCAACATCATCCGTTTGTGTATTAACAGCTGCAAACATAACGGAAAAAACAATTATCAAATTATCAATGTTACTTCAAGTGCATGTAATCACAGAAGTCATTGATGTGATCTTACATCCAAAAATAAAATTATGTTTTGAGTAAGAGATACGATCGATGAGTTGAATCGTTTAACATTTTAATTAATGTTTTGACAGTTATGAAGAAACAAATTAACTACAACATTAAACAAATCAAAGTAATCTGCATAGCAGCTTTAACTCATGTAAACTTTCGCAACATTGTAACACCCCGTGTACTGCTCAGATTAGGAGAGCCGAATAAAGAGTGTGTGTATCGCTTTATCGATCAAGTTTACGGGATTATTTTTTGGCTATAATATAACGGTTGAATGAAGATGATAAATGGATTATTGAGAATGTACTATCTGTTTGGAAGGAGGAAGGAAAAATTATGAAAGGTCTATGCACTCAGCTAAAAAACGATTAGATGGTCCGATCGGGAGGGTTTCAACAACTGCTCTGCTTCGCAAGACATTTACAACGAACCACGTTGTTCCAACGCAGAATCACATATTGATTTGTGGAATATCGACAATTCTGCGTCGTCATTCCCGCGAAACGTGAAACAACTTACGCGTAATATAGCCGATTAAACATGAAGGTAATTTTAGTGGTGGGGGTTGACCAACACTTAATCATATTACTTTTTCTCGACTAGAACTCTTCTCTTGCATGAGTAAAACGGTATTCAAAAACGGTTTTTTTCTGATAACGCTCATATTTGTTAGCATTATGGATGCACGATCGTTCTTATTCATAAACCACTTGGTTTTCATTTTATTTGCCAAAATGATCTAAGTGCACGAAGAAGTGATAATGGCACCAACGCTCCGCCTGCAAAACGCGATGGCTCTCTATTTCTCAGTCAGAGGTTGTCGTTAATTAGAACGCATATTTTATTCGAGAATTCATCTATGATCTATGTTATATACTTCATACAATCGCAATTTCTTTCATATGTCTTCATCTTTTTCAACCGCATGTGGACCCTGTTCCTTGAGTCCTTTCCTAATCGGTGCCAACAGCAAGATACCTTTTGGGCAATTTGTGTGATTGACGGAAATGTATGCAAATGTTCGTTTATGATCATGTGTATAAAATCATTCGACGTATTTGTTACCTCATGAGCTTAAACTGGTTATTCGCACAAACGACATCCGACGCTGTATGATATACTTACATGGTAATGATTCAGGTGCAACGTTATCTGTAAAAACAGTTGATAACATAACGAAAATAATGGTTCTCAATGATTAGTTGGGAATTTACATGCGATGCATGTATGACGCTCGCATCATTCAAAGAGAAGATAAGCTTAACATATTTTATTTACTATGTAGTTCGTCCTTAACTAGAACGCTTATTTTTTCGAGATTTAATTAGACCTATTTTCTATAGTTCATTGATGTGCAATAAAATTGATTTTCCTTCCGCTATTTGATGAACATCTTGATCCTGATAAAAATGTTCTTTCCTAATAAAGGCTAACAAATCGGCACCCTTCGTGGAATGTGTGTGCATGATGGAAACTAAGCAAATGTGACTTTTTGTTCATAGTTATGTGTTCAAACCCGGCCCACATGGTTGTGAGCTCATGTGATTAAACAGGTTGTTCGTACCAACCTCACGCAACCGCGTCATACTTACGCATTTTTTTTTCGATTTTTTGAAGTATTCATCTCCTGGGCATTCTGATCTTACACCGCATAATGTTTGACTGAAAACTGCAGGAAGCACTTTTTTATTGTGTTTTGTTGTGACAATAATGCTTTTTTATGGACATTCGTGTTTCTCTTATTTCACACTTAACCAGTAGTTGGTATATCCCACATGAATTGTAGAAATTGACCAGATTTGTATTCTACCATACCATGTTTATTACAGTTTTTCTCAATGTTTTTGTCACCTTAAAGTGCATGATTATTTGCCTTTGTTAACAAAATAATTCAGAAGGTCGTTTTTCACTATGTATATCATTGAATGCAATAAGGATAGTAACGTATACGACTTCGAGTTTTACTTCATGTCTATGCACGTGATATTAGTTCAATTGATCTCAAGTATTTTGTTTCATGGTTGTGTGGCGTATGCTGCTGAAGAATTGCTTTTTCAGATGAATCGGATACGCTTGGTGTTAAATGTAATGTTATCGATGTGGGAGGACTGTCAGTAAAATTTAAACTAGAATGAAAGAACAGACAAATTGATTTCGGAAATATGCCCGTAATTGATTATAAAAACGTATCCAACATTAACATACAAAGGCATTTCCTTATATCAAACTTCCGCTACTTTAAGCACATTAAGACCGTGATCCTTCAGTTCAAATGTCGTATGTGGTGTTTTAGAAATGAATGCATATTGGCCTCCATTTCTGTCAAATCAATCACCAACATATAAATTCATTTTCCATATGATGTAGAACAATTGAAATGGGTCTCTTTTTGACGAAATGCTGCGGAGAATATAAAACACCATGCGCTTGTGATGTACATTCGTTGATGAGAATAACCGAAGGGGGTGGACAAAAGACGCTTTCCAGCCAGAATACGAAGTTTCGTTGTTCATCATTTCAGTGCAGCCATTTATACAAAAAATGGTAAATAATAATTAATTCAGTGATTTTCTTGGAAGTGGAACACGTTTAAATAGATCCAACAGCAGAATATTCGGTAATCAGATTTGCAATACCTTTTTATACAAAAATGAGTGATTATATAGCGAACCGTTCGATAGATGTGTAGTTACAATAAAGGAATAAAACAAATTTTTAGGGCAACCATGAAACTGTGGTTGGTTATAAGGTTGTCACGATCGGGGCGGTTTTAAAGATAAGCTCCCAAGTTCAAAAATGCTCCAACGGCCAGCGTCTCCTATAGCCGCTGACAACAAAGTCCAGCTCCTGACCTGCACGCGTGGTCCTGTGTGAACCGGCGGAACTGTTTCTACTGACAGGAGAAAGGGCGAAGGCGGCTGACTGGCGCCGCAAAACCAGCATGCTTCGTGCAGGTGGAGTTCTTTATTCCATGAAGTCAAACTCGAGGAAAAATCCGAAGCCGAAGTCCCGTTAAGCAGTCCGAAGTTCATTCAACTTCGTCCTGCCAGCTTCTGCGACGTCATCGTTGTCCAAACGTATCAGTCTAGCTGTTCCTTCGGTTCCAGTGGTGCCGTGGAAAGGGAGAACTAGCTGCATGATCGACAGCAAGTTCTCCATATTCAACTGCCCTGGCGTACATCACAACGCACCAATGGAGAGTACACTCCATTCCGCTTCTACGGAAAATGAGACGGGAACAGCAGATACCAGGCTTCCACGTCTCATTGGACGGCTACGGCCGGCCTCAAGCTGGGCAGCCCCCAGTCAATAATGTGGTGTCTCGTCACGGTATGTTATCCTCGCTGGGTGCATGTGGATTAGGAATCAACCGACAAGCAGACTGTATTTCTCCGCACCAGCGAATCGAAATGCCAAACAACAAGTGTCAGTTCTGAAACTTGGAACCTGGAACGTCCGGTTCATGCTTCCAGGATTTTATGACAACGTCTCGAATATCAGAGGCGTTAGAAATGCCGGAGTGATTACCAACGAGCTAAATCGGCTGAATGTCGACGTGTCTGCTCAACAAGAGTCGGGCTTACCAGACACTGGTAAGCTAACAGAAAGTTATTACACATTCTTTTGGAAAAAGAGAGGTTACGATGAGCCTCGACTGCTTGGAGTTAAGTTTGCCGTGCGAGATGACATATTAAAAGCCACAGAACAGAGCAGCAGCGGGAGCGAACGGATTTGCACTCTTAATCTGAGGGGCATTACTGGTACCATTACGTTGGTCAACGTTTATGCACCGACGCTGTCCGCGACGCCTGCTGAAAAAGACGCTTTCTATCATAACCTCACAGCCGTCCTGAAAAACGTGCCACAGAAAAACTGTGCAGTGGTTTTGGGTGATTTTAATGCCAGAGTTGGTGAAGTTTATGAGTCTTGGTGAAACTGTCTCGGAAGGTTCGGTGTAGGTAAAACCACTGAAAATGGGCAACGCTCTTCAGAATTATGCATACAGTTCAATCTTTGTGTCAATAACAATTTATTTTTCAAACAAAATCACAGCATAAATTCTCTTGGAACCATCCTCGCTCTAAGCATTGGCATCAGCTTGATTTTATTCTTGTTAAGCGTACTAATATAGGGAGCGTGCTCCTCACCAGAACATATCAATGCGCAGACTGCGATACCGATCTATCACTGGTCTCTGCAAAACTGAAGCTCCCCCACATGCGATTTCACCGCACCAAATTGTCTGCTTAGCCCAGGATTGACGTCAATCGCATGTGCAAACCTAATATAACTGCAAGATTCGCAAAAGACTTCACGGACGAGTTTAAAAAGACAACCCCACTTCAATCTGCTTCATAAAACTGGTAATTGATAAAAAGCTCCATATAGCGAGTTGAACTTTCCAATTTCGTTCCGAAGAAAGCTCGAACGAGGAACTGGTTCGAAGCAAACCCTTCTGAGATGACTGCTGTGCTGGATGAGAAACGCTCAGCATTCTTGTGGTTCAGAGGTATGGCAACAGATGAAAACTTACGTCTTCTAAGAGCAGCTGGAAACAAGGTCCAACAGACTGCAAGGCGTTGTGCAAACGACTATTGGACTGAAGTTAGCCTCAATATCCAAGAAAATGCGGATACCGGCAATTTTGGCAATTTTATTCGAGATTTGATCAGACATATGTTCTATAGTTTATACATGCGAAGTTTCATGATTTCTTCCGCTATTTAAAGCACATGTTAATCCTGACAATAATGTTCATTCCCAATGTAGGCTAGCAAAACGAAACATTTTGCGGAATACGTTTGTATGATGGAAACTGAGCAAATGTGACTCTTTGTTCATGGTCATGTGTTCAAACCCGGTCCACATGATTGTGAGCTCATATGATTAACAAGGTTGTTCGTGCCCACCTCATGCAACAGTGTCATACTAACGCAATTTTGTTATGATTTTTCTAAGTTTTATTCTGATTTTACACCGCATAACTGTTGATTGAAAACAACAGGCAATCCTAACATAGGTTGTTTGTTTTTGATATTGTTGCACGCATATTTACCTTCGTGGCTCTGTCATTTGCATTTTCAACTGGAGGAGTTATATTCCATAGGATTTATAAAAATTGAACAGATTTGTATTCTACCATACCATGTACATTGCATTTGTGCTAAAGTTTTACTTAAATCTTGATATATATTTCGTTGTCAATTCACTGTGCAAAATAACAATAGTACCAATTTCTGAATCAGGAAACCACCATTGTTGCATAAAACAAATATTAATATTTTTAACATAATTTTGTTATCTTATAAAATACATGATTTTACAGGTATCTGTATCAAACAGTGGCATACAAGCGGAATTTCTTTTATACTTTTTCATATATATCAAGCGCATGCGGACCATAATTTTTCATTCCTATCCTTATGAGTGCAAACAGCACGAAACATGTCGTTTGATGTGTGTGGTTGATTGAAATGCATGCAAATGTGCCTTTTGTTCATGAACATGTGGTGAAATGCATTCGACGTATTTGTTACCTCATGAGCTTATACTGGTTATTCGTACAAAGGACATCCGACGCTGTCTAATATACTTACGTGTTGATGGTCCCGATGCAGCGTTATCTGGGAAAAACAGTTGAAAACATCAATAAAATAATGATTCTCTATTTCTTAATCTTTCTTAATATGCATATATATGTCATCATAGGAGGTGAGGAAACATCATATCAAAATTTTTTTATTAGGCAGGGGGTTAGATTAATCCGTTTTGTCTTTCAAGGTTCACTTCAATGTTTCTATACTTATGAAGACACATAAATCAACTCAAGCATTATTGCATTCCAAATAATCTTGCTAGCACACAGATAACAGAGGCAGCAAAAACAGATAACAATCAGGTAACACATCTAACACAGTTAACGAAGTTAAACACAGGTATACCTTAACACAATTAAACGTTCACAACATGGGAACACCCGGAGTACTTCTCACAAGTAGACAGTCCAGCGATGAATTGAGGGTGTACCGATTCATCGAATAATTTTATTGAATTGTGGGATTATATTCAGGCTTTATGGTGACGATACATAATTCCGAACAATGATTAGTTGGGAAATTACATGTCATGCATGTATGAAGCTGGTATGATTTAAATTAAAGATACGCTTAAAATATTGTATTCACTGCATTCGTTGTTTTAAACTATACCGCTTATTTTATTCGAGATTTGATTAGACATATTTTCTATAGTTTATACATGCGAAGTTTCATGATTTCTTCCGCTATTTAAAGCACATGTTAATCCTGATAATAATGTTCTTTCCCAATGTAGGCTAGCAAAACGAAACACTTTGCGGAATATGTTTGTATGATGGAAACTGAGCAAATGTGACTTTTTGTTCATGGTCATGTGTTCAAACCCGGTCTACATGATTGTGAGCTCATGTGATTAAAAAGGTTGTTCGTGCCCACCTCATGCAACAGTGTCATACTAACGCAATTTTGTTATGATTTTTCTAAGTTTTATTCTGATTATATACCGCATAACTGTTGACTGAAAACAACAGGCAATCCTAACTTAGGTTGTTTGTTTTTGATATTGTTGCACGCATATATACCTCCGTGACTCTGTCATTTGCATTTTCAACTGGAGGAGTTATATTCCATAGGAATTATAAAAAATTGAACAGATTTGTATTCTACCATACCATGTTCATTGCAGCTACTCTCAATGTTTTGTTCATTTGAAGTGTATGCTTATTTGCCTTTGTTAACAGAATAATTTAAAAGGAAGTTTTTCCCGATGTTTAACATTGAATGCAATGAGGAAACTAGCGTGTACGACTTCCAGTTTTATTTCATGTCTAGGCACCTAATCCCAGTTCGATTGTTCTCAAGTATCTTGTTTATGGTTCTTTGGTGTATGCTACTGAATGATTGCATTTTTACATGAATCGCAAAATCTTGGTGTTAAATATTGTGTTAATAATAAGGGAGGACGGTCAGTAAAATTTATAACAGATTCGAAAAACAGACAAATCGATTCCAACTATAGTCCCGGAATTGATTAGAAAATCCTAACCAACATTATCAAACAAAGGTGTTTTCTTATATCAAACTTTCACTACTTCATACGCATTCAGACCGTGATCCTACAGTCCGGATTTCGTATGTAAGATAAGCAAAACATCGTTCTTCGAAGTAACATGCTTTGCTCTCAAAAATAAAATACTGTGTATCAACCATGGTGCTAAAGTGTGCATTTCCGAGTTTTAAACTGCTTATTGTTCAAATTGACTAGCTCGCTCACACAAAGTAAATTATTGTTTCTAATTGTATAGCGTTCCGCGAGATTAAATTATATTATTTTTCGGCAAAATGTGGCACCATTACTTGAAACTAAAACTAACAGACACGACAAAACCTTAGCATGATCATTTTCACCAACATACGATATGTTTTTCACATTGCTAATGGGAATTCAGCGAAATTCCCTACATTACACGGTACACTGGTTTATTGCTTTCGGTTTGGATATAAAAGGTCGTCCTGTCAGTGAAAGCTGCTCACAAGCATGAACGATTGTGCGAGTGTGGAAGACAATAAATTATACAACGTAACCTTCACCTATAAAGATTTAATCATCTATAACGATTCAATTAACTTTTACTCCTAAACAATATAATGAAACAGAACATTAATGGGAAACTGAAGGAATTTATCAGGCGTGAGCCACATTGTGATTCAAACCAAATTCTATCAACTAAAACTTGCAGCTAGATATGTAAAACTTTAGCAAACAATTTGACTACATCATTCAAAAGATCGATTCCTCTGTAATTGTTGCACTCGCCTCTGTCACACTTATTCTTTAGTAGCGTTATGATATTTGTGTCTTGATTCTATTGTGGGACACCCACCTCCTACCTGCATTGCAGAATCAAATGTTGAATAGGATTTAATAATGCTTATCAACCGCATTTATTGAGCTTAGGTAAAACTACGTCGTCACCAGGGGCCTACCCATTCGCTGAGCGGCCGATTGCCTTATAGAGCTCATCAATGGTCGCCAAACGTTCGTTATTTCCAAGTGCATGCAGTAGAACCGTACTGTCTCTAGAGCAGAGAGATAAGAAGTGCTCTACGCATCTTTCCATCTGCTGAGTGTTGTCTACATTAGGCTCAAGATATAAAGACTTAATGGGAGCCGTTTTAAGTTTGTTTGGGCCAATGGCTCTCTTGATCTCATCCATTGAATACTCCAGGTATCCACAGCTTTTTAATATTGAGGCTAGATTCAGTCCAATGGACATTTGCACCTCGCCCTGCAGTCTGTTGAACCTCATTTCTAGCTGCACTTGTAAGACGTAAGTTCTCATATGTTGGCATACCTTTGAACCTCAATAATGCTGAGCATTTATGATTCAGGGCTGCAGTCATCTAAAAAGCGTTTGCTCCGAACCACTCATTTGTTCGAGCTATCTTCGGACCAAACGTGGAAATACGTTTCTCCATATGCAGATTTTTTTAATTACCAGTTATGGGAAGCAGATTCAAGTGTGGCTGAATTGTTAAACTCGTATGTGAAGGCTTTCGCGATTCTGCAGTTAGATTAGGTTCGCAAATGCGAGTGACGTCTATCCTAGTCTTAGGAGACTATTTGTTGCGGTGAAAACTAGTGTGGATAAGTTTCTGTTTTGCATTGATTAGTGAATCATCAGTGTCGCTGTCTGCGCTCTATTATGATGTGGTGATAAGCACGCTTCGTATATTAGTTCGCTCAACAGCAATGAGATGAAGCTGATACCAATGATTGGAGCGAGGCTGTTTTCAAGAGAATTTATGCTGTGGTTTTGTTTGGAAGAAATTGCTACTGACACAAAAATGGAATTTTGTGCTCAATTCTTCGGTTCCACTTACACCGAACCTTCCGATACAGTTTGGCCAAGACTCGTAATCTGCAACAACTCTGGCATTGAAATCACCCAATGTTACTACACAGGATTTTTGTGGCACGTTGTTTAGGACGGCTGTGAGTTTATGATAAAAACCGTTTTTTTTTCAACAGGCGTCGCAAAAAGCGTTGGTGCATTAACGTTGCTTAGCGTATTAGTACCAGTAATGCACCTGATATTTAAAGTCCAAATCCGTTTTCTGCCGCTGCTGCTTGGTCATGTTGCTTCTAAAATGTCGTATAGCACGGCAAACCCATCTCCATGCAATCGAGAATTATCGAAACCTCTTATTTTTAAAAGAATGTTTAATCACTTTCTGATAGCTCACCAGTGTCTGGTAATCGCTTCGCTTTAAGAGCAACCACATCGAAATTGTGCCTCTTTAGCTCACTGTTAATGACGGTGGACTTTTGGAACACTCTGATATTCGAGACTCCGTCATAAAATCCTGGAAGCATGGATCGGACGTTCGAGGTTACAAGTTTACGAAATGACTTTTGTTGTTTGGTATTTCGATTCGCTGGTACGCAAAAATATAGTCGGTTAATGTGTAATCCACATGCACCCAATAAGGATAGCAAACCGTGGCGAAAAGGAACATTATTGGCTGGGGGATGCCAACATTGAGGCAGGCGGTAGGCGTTCAATGACACCTTAAAGTCTCTCCTAACGTCAAAAGCAGCCCCAGGCGCTTAGCTCTACGCCAGTCGAGCCATAGCTGTTAATCGGTATTCGCTGTTTCGTGTGTTATTTTCCGTATGAGCAGAATGGAGTGTCCTCTTCATTGGTGCGTTGTGATGTACGCCATGGTAGTTTAATATAAAGAACTAGCAGTTGTCCATGCAGTAAGCGCTTTCTCTCCAAAGCACCACTGGAACCAAAGAAACATCTAGGCTGAGACGTTCGAAAAACGATGCCGTCGCAGAAGCTGGCAAGACGAAGTTAAATAAACTTCGCAATGCCTAACGAGAATCTGGCTCCGGAATTTTCCTCGAGGTTGACTCTTGAAACCTTTTCCATAAATGGATGTTGCACCAAGACAGTATAAGTTTGATATAAGGGATTTCTTCCCTCAAGGAGGGCTGCCTTCATGGACTAGTGAGCTTTACCTTTTCGAAGCATGCTGGTTTCGAGGCGCTGGTCAGCCGCCATCGCCCTTTCTCCTGTCAGTAGAAGCAGTTCCGCCGGGTCACACAGGACCACATGTGCAGGTCAGGAGCTGGACTTGGTTGTCAGAGGCTATATGAGACGCGGGCCATTGGAGCATTTTTGAAATTTGGAGCTTATTTCCGAAACAGCCCCGGCCGTGACAACATTGAAACCAACCACAGCTGCATTTTTAAGTTTAAAATAGTTCAGGATCCGTTCAGCAAGCGCAGCCACAAATGTTCTAAGAAAATGATCAGTTTCATGGTTGCTCTAAAAATTTGTTTT
Source organism: Atriophallophorus winterbourni (assembly GCA_013407085.1). Taxonomy (NCBI): domain Eukaryota; kingdom Metazoa; phylum Platyhelminthes; class Trematoda; order Plagiorchiida; family Microphallidae; genus Atriophallophorus; species Atriophallophorus winterbourni. Next base: position 108,566 of record JACCGJ010024107.1, on the reverse strand, counting down.
ATTCCATTATTGTAACTACACACATATCAAACGGTTTGCTATAAAATCACTCATTTTTAGAACCTATGTTGTTAACATCCAAATTTAATCCCTTCATTGGGTTTGTGAATTACAATGTCATCTGAAAGAAACGGACGAATTTAATTTGATTATGTGGTTCCTTACTTATTTTATTCTCCAACGCTTCAAGTGCTAAAATCAAATATAAATTGGTTCAATAAAGCATGGCTTAATATGTTATAAATAAGGCATTTTTAGTGTAATGAAAAACGTGAGAAGGAGCTGATAAAAACCATTGAATTTAGTATATATATATATATATATATATATATATATATATATATATATATATATATATAACGGAAAGGAAACAATGTGGAAGAAAACACGAATTATCAATTGTACATTCATTATTCAGCCCTACTGTAAACATATATAATCACCGTATTTTTCTCGCAAACATTACGGAAATAATATTACAGGTTGCATAAAATTATTAATGTTCACATGTGCACTAATATTGAGAACAATGTCAAGGTTGTAAAACTGGAAAGAATAACATAGGTATTAGCTTTTTAATAGATTTGAAAACGCTCTACAGTTTACTGCGTCTTCTAGACATGTTACGGCATTCAGTCGAATAATGAAAATAAATACACACAGTTTTTATTTGATATGCTCACGCGTGGAAACAATTGCTTCACCAAATATGTTGCTAATTGCTGTTTACATAATCTACAGTTTATGTTTGTCGGAGGCTCTTTAATCATAATATGCGCTGAGCGGTGTAAATGATTGGGCCTACAATCTGTGATAAAACCGAACAACGTAAATATTATTGGGAAATGCTGTGACATTAAACATAAATTTAAATGATTGTACGATGAACTAAACTTTGTTCTATCAAGTATCCAGTTTCTTATTTAGACTTCTAACGATGAAAACTCTCGAAAACCCAAAAAGTTGGCACATTGTGAAAATAAAGTGACTTTAATAGGATTAATTAATCAAACAAATGATTCTTATCATAACGATTTGGTAAACAACTGGAGTCGTTAGCCAGACATGTAGAGCATATTGGCAAAAGAGACCTTAATCAATTTAACGATCGTGATTTGTTGAATTAACGAATTTGAACGCTAAATCTACAGACATCGGTTATAAAATTCGAACTTATTTACGATGACATGCCATGTATGTCAGACCAAAAACAATTATGATAAATGGATGTACGCAACAATTCAATTCTAATCAAAACAGACAAACCTTTTTTCTCCTCTGACAACGGAAATAGTTGATTTAGAAGATCGATAAGAATTATCAGATGTGAAAACGATTAAATTTTCACCCAATTGCATGGCAATAGGGGACACACAATATTGCCGGGGCCGGCCGAAATTCATCAAAAAAACCACGATTATGGCTTAGCGGTTAAGGTGTTTTGTGACATGAAATTGAAAACAAGGATAATGACTACAGGGAAATCTAACGACAAAAACTAATCACGCAAAATCCAATAAAGCAATATTCATCTGTAATGATTTTCGGAGACATTTTGTTTGACAAACTCCGTTATAGTAGCTTCGGTTTTGTCCAACATCAAGATCGCAATACAACACAGAAATACAATCATGTTTATTAAACATTTTTCACTCAAATTTGGAGAGCTTCATTCGCGAACCCAACGTGTACCGGTTGTAGGTCTGATGGTTTCCGAACACAGCAACGTACTGATTTGAGATCTTGGTTCTAGTTCGTATCTTAATCTATTAGAGAAACGTAACTCACTGGAATCTTGAAAGTTGGAACAAATTACTTTGAATATGTTTGCAAACATTTGTGCATGATGGTGTGTAGTTCAAAAAAATGGTTGCAGCAGAACATTTAGATGATCAAATGGCTTGGTAATATTACAATTTGCATGTCAGTTTTTGTGAGATACGTTAGTGAGTGCTTCATAAATGTGGAATCTTGATGAAGAGATCGCTAATACGAGCGATAATACGATTGATATATAACAGTTAAACGATTGCCATGGATTACCTGCCAAGATGTATATTTTGTCTGATTTGCGTCAAATATTATATTTTCGAGTTTTCTGTACTTTTACTGGTAAACATATAATTCTATTTTTCCAGTGAAATTACAATTGATGCCCTTATTTTTGTATGCACATCTATAAGCTCAATATGCAATCCTCCAGCTTGTAGTTCATAACAATGTTTTGAGCAGTTCAACCCACGTTTGATTCTTTTCATACATTTTTACAGACATAGCATGCCTATAAGATGTTTTCATCCTTTAGGATCGATGTCGCATCCACAATCAAAGATTTCTCACAATTTGCATGATACGTTTCAAGCAGTTGAGAAACGTGACAGATTTCAGCTCACTGGTCACCACTCGCTCACAGTTAACACATGGTTTGCGAACAGTAGATTGTTTTCAAAAAGCTCATTTGTATCCATTTTCACCGCACAATTCAACCGGGATTGTAGGTTAAAAAGTCAAGTAAATCGATACGCCACGGTTTGTTTTCAGTCTACTTTTGTATAAAGTGTTAGGAAATACACTACAAACGATTATACCGAAAACAGTTGCGGTCACAGCCGCAGCAAAAAGTGAATATCAATCCCATATTCGTGATTCAGCGTTTGCGGAGCAAGTTTTAGATGGGGGTTACAGCTCTGCTTAAAACAATGCGGAAATTTTGACACTGGGTAGTAAGCATCATCCTAATGTTTGTCAGATCTACTGGCAAATATTATAATGGACAGAGCAATCTAGAAAAGTGCATTGATGCAGGGGAAAAAGTTGTTATTAACCTCATACATACTAGTTGATTTGATATTCGTTTTCTTCGAAACAGCTGAACATAATCGCTATTTGTTATTTTTTTAAACAATGTATGGCGCTGTGATCACAAATAATGATCAAAATGGATACAAAATAGGTAGACAATTGACCACTGTTCCTGGTCTTTCCCACGAAACGTTAAACAATATAGGCGTAATAGAAATTGTTAGGCTGTAAGTCAAATTTAGTCGTGCAATTTGACCATCATTTAAGTATATTAACATTAACTGACAAAGACCCTTTTCTTGCATAATTGAACGTTTATCACAAAACCGATCTATCTGATGGCACTCATGAGTGTCAGCATTATGAATGCACGATACGTCTTATACATAAAACAGTTGATTTTCTTGTCAATTTCAAAAATGTTCTGAGTGCACAAACGAATTATAATTACACCCATGCTCCACTTTCAAACGCGATAGCTCACTAAGTCTCAGTCAGAGGTGCACTACGAGTTCATATAGCGGCGCAACAAAACTAACTTCTGTGATTGTATGAACCTCTTATATTTTCAAGAGAAACGTGTTCAGGGATTCTCAAACCTTAAGAGAAGAACATTATTTTTTTGCTTGTAATCTGGCGATCAAGTGCACCAACGATTAACTCATATGCTTTAATGTGGTTAAATTAATTCAGGTTAGATTATTAACAATGCGCTCAATACATTCGTGCAAAAGTGTTATTTAATTCTTGATATATTGACCGTTGTCAATTTACTGTGCAAAATGTCAATAGTTCCAATTTCTGTTTTGGGAAACCACCCTTTTTGCATAAAATACGTGATGGGACTTTTTTTACATAATTATGTCATGATATCTAATGCATGATCCGTGAAATGTTTAGCAAATAAATTTCAAGCGAAGTTTGCTAAATGAATCGTGCTTGGCGTTTAGAAATTACGGTTGATATCGACTAAATGATTGACTAATATTTGCAGTCAAGAAATATAAGATTGATTAACTCCAAAGTGAACACATTTCATGCACAGATTCAAAGACGTCATTTCATCGAATAATTTCATCACCAGATTTACGCGGCGTGAATTACATCAGTTTATCTTGTGACAGAGACGACGAAACAAAAGCGAAAAGAGGTGCACTGCGGGGTGATTTGAAGGTGCATACAGCACGTTTATCCAAAACGTTTTATTACGAACCACTGGAGGGTATGTGTATTGCATATGTGAAGCAATACGTATAATCTTGAACCATGCGTAGGTTTGTCTAAAGTTTATAATTGAGAAAACTATCCATTCCTTTCTGATGCCCCTAAAAGTTGGGGCACCTTTCTCTAGCAGTAATAACATCATTTACAGTATCATATTCAATGAATGCTTGTGTGATTGCCTAGAGCAGACTTCCATGGACATTCACGCTCGAATTAATTAGACCGAAAACGTTTCAGGAGACAGACACGGTATAAGATGGAATATAATAACCTATATCCCTATTCCGCCATTGCGAAGCACGTTTCAATTTCGGCTCACAGCTCCGAGCTGAATATTGTGGGATTGTTCAGACTGGGCAATAAACACCACAGCGTAATCATACTCGCGATGGCGGTCGACTTTTTAATCCTGTCGACTGGCAGTTCTTTGTATGTATGATGGAAACTGAGCAAATGTGACTTTTTGTTCATGGTCATGTGTTCAAACCCGGTCTACATGATTGTGAGCTCATGTGATTAAAAAGGTTGTTCGTGCCCACCTCATGCAACAGTGTCATACTAACGCAATTTTTTATGATTTTTCTAAGTTTTATTCTGATTTTACACCGCATAACTGTTGACTGAAAACAACAGGCAATCCTAACTTAGGTTGTTTGTTTTTGATATTATTGCACGCATATATACCTTCGTGGCTCTGTCATTTGCATTTTCAACTGGAGGAGTTTTATTCCATAGGAATTATAAAAATTGAACAGATTTGTATTCTACCATACCATGTTCATTGCAGTTAGTCTCAATGTTTTGTTCATTTGAAGTGTATGCTTATTTGCCTTTGTTAACAGAATAATTCAAAAGGAAGTTTTTCCCGATGTTTAACATTGAATGCAATGAGGAAACTATCGTGTACGACTTCCAGTTTTATTTCATGTCTAGGCACCTAATCCCAGTTCGATTGTTCTCAAGTATCTTGTTTATGGTTGTTTGGTGTATGCTACTGAATGATTGCATTTTTACATGAATCGCAAAATCTTGGTGTTACATATTGTGTTAAAATTAAGGGAGGACTGTCAGTAAAATTTATAATAGATTCGAAAAACAGACAAATCGATTAAAAGGATAGTCCCGTAATTGATTAGAAAATCCTAACCAACATTATCAAACAAAGGTGTTTTGTTATATCAAACTTTCGCTACTTCGTACGCATTTAGACCGTGACCCTACAGTCCGGATTTCGTATGTAAGATAAGCAAAACCTCGTTCTTCGAAGTAGCATGCTTTGCTCTCAAAAATAAAATACTGTGTATCAACCATGGTGCTAGAGGGTGCATTTCCGAGTTTTAAACTGCTTATTGTTCAAATTGACTAGCTCGCTCACACAAAGTAAATTATTGTTTCTCATTGTATAGCGTTCCGCGAGATTATATTATATTATTTTTTCGGCAAAATGTTGCACCATTACTTGAAAGTAAAACTATCAGACACGACAAAACCTTAGGATGATCATTTTCACCAACATACGATATGTTTTTCACATTGCTAATGGGAATTCAGCGAAATTCCCTACATTACACGGTACACTGGTTTATTGATTTCGGTTTGGATAAAAAAGGTCGTTCTGTCAGTGAAAGCTGCTCACAAGCATGAACGATTGTGCGAGTGTGGAAGACAATAAATTATACAACGTAACCTTCACCTATAAAGATTTAATCATCTATAACGATTCAATTAACTTTTACTCCTAAACAATATAATGAAACAGAAAATTAATGGGAAACTGAAGGAATTTATCTGGCGTAAGCGACATTGTGATTCAAACCAAATTCTATCAACTAAAACTTGCAGCTAGATATGTAAGACTTTAGCAAACAATTTGACTACATCATTTAAAAGATCGATTCCTCTGTAATTGTTGCACTCGCCTCTGTCACACTTATTCTTCAGTAGCGTTATGATATTTGTGTCTTGATTCTATTGTGGGACACCCACCTCCTACCTGCATTGCAGAATCAAATGTTGAATAGGATTTAATAATGCTTATCAACCGCATTTATTGAGCTTAGGTAAAACTACGTCGTCACCAGGGGCCTACCCTTTCGCTGAGCGGCCGATTGCCTTATAGAGCTCATCAATGGTCGCCAAACGTTCGTTATTTCCAAGTGCATGCAGTAGAACCGTACTGTCTCTAGAGCAGAGAGATAAGAAGTGCTCTACGCATCTTTCCATCTGCTGAGTGTTGTCTACATTAGGCTCAAGATATAAAGACTTAATGGGAGCCGTTTTAAGTTTGTTTGGGCCAATGGCTCTCTTGATCTCATCCATTGAATACTCCAGGTATCCACAGCTTTTTAATATTGAGGCTAGATTCAGTCCAATGGACATTTGCACCTCGCCCTGCAGTATGTTGAACCTCATTTCTAGCTGCACTTGTAAGACGTAAGTTCTCATATGTTGGCATACCTTTGAAGCTCAATAATGCTGAGCATTTATGATTCAGGGCTGCAGTCATCTAAAAAGCGTTTGCTCCGAACCACTCATTTGTTCGAGCTATCTTCGGACCAAACGTGGAAATACGTTTCTCCATATGCAGATTTTTTTAATTACCAGTTATGGGAAGCAGATTTAAGTGTGGCTGAATTGTTAAACTCGTATGTGAAGGCTTTCGCGATTCTAACAGTTAGATTATGTTCGCACATGCGAGTGACGTCTATCCTAGTCTTAGGAGACTATTTGTTGCGGTGAAAACTAGTGTGGATAAGTTTCTGTTTTGCATTGATTAGTGAATCATCAGTGTCGCTGTCTGCGCTCTATTATGATGTGTTGATAAGCACGCTTCGTATATTAGTTCGATCAACATTCTGATAGCTCACCAGTGTCTGGTAATCGCTCCTCTTTTAGGGCAACCACGTCGATATTCAGCCTCTTTAGTTCATTTTTAATCACCGTTTATACTTTTCGAATACTCTGATATTCGAGACTCCGTCATAAATACCTGGAAGCATGGACCGGATGTTCGAGGTTCCAAGTTTAAGAAATGACTTTTGTTGTTTGGTATTTCGATTCGCTGGTGCGCAAAATACAGTCGGTTAATTTGTAATCCCCATGCACTCAATAAGGATAGCAGACCGTGGCGAAAAGTAACCTAATTGACTGGGAAATTTCAACATTGAGGCAGGCGGTAGCCGTTCAATGACACCTATAAGTCTCTCCTAACGTCAAACGCAGCCCCAGGCGCTTAGCTCTACGCCAGTCGAGCCATAGCTGTTAATCGGTATTTGCTGCTTCGTATGTTATTTTCCGTATAAGCAGAATGGAGTGTCCTCTTCATTGGTGCGTTGTGATGTACGCCATGGTAGTTTAATATAAAGAACTAGCAGTTGCCCATGCGCTAAGCGCTTTCTCTCCAGGGCACCACTGGAACCAAAGAAACATCTAAGCTGAGACTTTCGAAAAACGATGCCGTCGCAGAAGCTGGCAGGACGAAGTTAAATAAACTTCGCACTGCCTAACGAGAATCTGGCTCCGGAATTTTCCTCGAGGTTGACTCTTGAAACCTTTTTCATAAATGGATGTTGCAACAAGAAGGTAGAGGTTTGATATAAGTGATTTCTTTCCTGAAGGTGGGCCGCCTACATGGACTAGCGAGCTTTACCGTTTCAAAGCATGCTGGTTTTGAGGCGCAGGTCAGCCGCCATCGCCCTTTCTCCTGTCAGTAGAAGCAGTTCCGCCGGGTCACGCAGGATCACATGTGCAGGTCAGGAGCTGGATTTGGTTGTCAGAGGCTATATGAGACGCGGGCCATTGCAGCATTTTTGAAATTTGGAGCTTATTTCCGAAACAGCCCCGGCCGTGACAACAGTGAAACCAACCACAGCTGTATTTTTAAGTTTAAAATAGTTCAGGATCCATTCAGCAAGCGCAGTCACAAATGTTCTAAGTAAATGCTCAGTTTCATGGTTGCTCTAAAAATTTGTTTTATTCCCTTATTGTAACTACACACATATCAAACGGTTTGCTATAAAATCACTCATTTTGAGAACCTATGTTGTTAACAAATATATTATGTAACTTTAACATCCAAATTTAATCCCTTCATTGGGTTTGCGAATTACAATGTCATCTGACAGAAACGGACGAATTTAATTTGTTTATGTGGTTTCTTACTTATATTATTCTCCAAAATTTCAACTTCTAAAATCAAATATAAATTGGTTCAATAAAGCATGGCTTAATATGTTATAAATAAGGCATTTTTAGTGTAATGAAAAACGTGAGAAGGAGCTGATAAAAACCATTGAATTTAGTATATATATATATATATATATATATATATATATATATATATATATATATATATAACGGAAAGGAAACAATGTGGAAGAAAACACGAATTATCAATTGTACATTCATTATTCAGCCCTACTGTAAACATATATAATCACCGTATTTTTCTCGGGAACCTTACGTAAATAATTTTACAGGTTGCATAAAATTACTAATGTTCACATGTGTACTAATATTGAGAACAATGTCAAGGTTGTAAAACTGAAAAGAATAACATAGGTATTAGCTTTGTAATAGATTTGAAAACGCTTTACAGTTTACTGCGTCTTCTAGATATGCTACGACATTCAGTCGAATAATGAAAATAAATACACACAGTTTTTCTTTGATCTGCTCACGCATGGAAACAATTGCTTCACCAAATATGTTGCTAATTTCTGTATACATAATCTACAGTTCAAGTTTGTCGGAGGCACTTTAATTATAATATGCGCTGAGCGGTGCAGACGATTGGGCACAGAATCTGTGATAAAATCGAACAACGTAAATATTATTGGGAAATGCTGTGACATTAAACATAATTTTAAATGATTGTATGATGAACCAAACATTGTTCCTTCAAGTATAAAGTTTCTTATTTAGACATCTAACGATGAAAACTCTCGGAAACCCAAAAAGTTGGCACAGTTTGAAAATAAAGTGACTTTAATAGGATTGATTAATCAAACAAATGATTCTTATCATAACGATTTGGTAAACAACTGAAGTCGTTAGCCAGACAAGTAAAGCACAGCGGCAAAAGAGACCGTAATTAATTTTACGATCGTGGTTTGTTAAATTGACGAATTTGAACGTTAAATCTACAGACCTAGGTCATAAAATTCGAACTTAATTACGCTACATGTCATGTATGTCAGACCAATTACGATTATGATAAATGGATGTATACAACAATTCAATTGTAATCAAAACACACTAACCTTTTTCAATATCTGAATCCGGAACTAATTGATTCAAAAGATTGATACGAAATTTCAGATGTGAATACGACTAAAAGTTTCACTCATCAGCATGCCAATGAGACACGCACAATATTGCCGGGGCCAGCTGAGGTACATGAACAGACCACGATTATGGCTTAGTGGTCAAGGTGTTTCGTAACATAAACATAAGAACAAGAATAATGACTACAAAAAATTCTGACGGATAAACAAATCATCACGCAAAATACTATAAGGTAATAATAAGCAATATTTATCTGTAATGATTTTCGGAGACATTTCAATTGCCAAACTCCGTTGTAGTATCTTTGGATTTGTCCAGCATCATGATCGCAATACAACACAGAAATACAATTATGTTCATTGAACATTTTTCACTGAAATTTGGAGAGCTTCATTCGCGAACCAAACGTGTACGGGTTGTAGGTCTGATGGGTTCCGAACACAGCAACGCACTGATTTGAGATCTTGGTTCTAGGTCGTATCTTAATCTAGTAGAGAAACGTAACTCACTGGAATCTTGAAAGTTGGAACAAATTACGTTGAATATGTTTGCAAACATGTGTGCATGATCGTTTGTATTCCAATTCGATCGTTTCAGCTGAACATTAGGATGAACAAATGGCTTGGTAATATTACCATTTTCATATCAGAACAGCTTTTGTGAGATACGTTAGTGCGTGCTTTATAAATGTGGAATCTTGAAGAAGAGATCGCTTTGCACGATAATACGATTGATATATAACAGTTTACCGTACGCCATGAATTACCTGCCCAGATGTTTATTTTGTCTGATTCGCGTCAAAGATTATATTTTCGAGTTTTCTGTACTTTTACAGGTAAACATATAATTCTATTCTTCCAGTGAAATTACAATTGATGCCCTTTTGTATGCACATATATAAGCTCAATATGCAATCCTCCAGCTTGTAGTGCATAACAATGTTCTGAGCAGATCAACCAACGTTTGATTCTTCTCATACATTTTTACAGACATAGCATGCGTATAAAATGTTTTCATCATTTAGGATCGATGTGGCATCCACAATCAAATATTTCTCACAATGTGCATGATACATTTCAAGCAGTTCAGAAACGTGACAGATTTCAGCGCACTAGTCACCACTCTCTCACAGTTAACACATGGTTTGCGAACATTAGATTGTTTTCAAAAAGCTCATTTGTATCCATTTTCAACGCACCATTCAACCGGGATTGTAGGCCAAAAAGTCAAGTAAATCGATACGCCACGGATTGCTCTCAGTCTACTTTTGAAAATTGTGTTAGGAATTACACTACAAACGATTATACCGAAAACAGTCGCGGTCACAGCCGCAGGCAAAAAGGGAATATCAATCGCATAATCCTGATTCAGCGTTTGCTTAGCAACTTTTAGATACGGGTCACAACTCTGATTAGGACAGTGTGGGAATTTTGACACTGGGTAGTAAACATCATCCTATTTTTAGTCAGATCGACTGTCAAATATTATACTGGACGGGGCAATCTAGATAAGTGCATTGATGCAAGCGTGAAAAGTTGTTATTAACCTCATACATATTAGTTGATTTGATATTAGTTTTCTTCGAAACAGCTGAACATAAGCGCCATTTTTATTTTTTTAACGAATGTATGGCGCTGTGATTACCAATAATGTATTGACCTGGATACAAAATAGGTAGAAAATTGACCACTGTTCCTGGTCATTCCCACGAAACGTCAAATAACATAGGCGTAATAAAATTTGTTACGCTGTAAGTTACATTTAGTCGTGCAATTTGAACACCATTTAAGTAGATTACCTTTTACTGACGAAGACCATCCTCTTGCATAATTGAAAGTTTATCATAAAACCGATCTATCTGATGGTAGTCACATGTGTTAGCAATTTGAATGAACGATAGGTGTTGAACATGAACCAGTTGATTATCTTGCCATTTTCCAAAATGTTCTGAGTGCACAAACGGATGATGATGACACCCACGCTTCACTCCTGACCGCGATAGCTCACTAAGTCTCAGTCAGAGGTGCACCACGAGTTCATATAGCGGCGCAACAAAACAAACTTCTGTGAATGTATGAACCTCTTATATTTTCAAGAGAAACGTGTTCAAGGATTCTCAAACCTTAAGAGAAAAACATTACTTTTTTGCTTGCAATCTGGCGACCGAGTACACCAACGATTCAGCTATATGCTTCAATGCGGTTAAATTGATTCAGGTTAGACAATTACCAATGCGCTCAATACATTCGTCCAAAAGTGTGATGTAAATCTTGATATAATGTCCGTAGTCAATTTTGTGTGCAAAATGTCAACTGTACAAATTTCTGTTTTGGGAAACCATCCTAATTGCATAAAATAAGTGATACGACTTTTTTTACATAATTCTTTCATCATATCCAATGAATGATCCGCGAAGTGTTCGGCAAATTCCATGCACAGATGTGAAGACGTAATTTCATCGAATAATTCTATCAGCAGATTTATACAGCGTGAAGTAAATTCCGTTTATAGTGTGACATAGACGACGAAATAAAACCGTACAGAGGTGCACCGCAGGGTGATTTAAAGGTGCATATATCAGGTTTATCCAAAACTTTTTGTTACAAGCCATTCGAGGCGATGTGTTTCGCATATGTGAAGCAATACGTATAACCTTGAACCATACGTAGGTTTGCCTCATGTTTATGATTGAGAAAACTATCCATTCCGTTATGATGCACCTAAAAGTAATGGCACCATTCTTTAGCCGTAATAACATCATTTACAGTATCATATTTAATGAACGGTTGTGTCATTCCCTAGATCAGACTTGCATGGACATTCACGCTTGAATCAATTATACCAAAAACGTTTTCGTAGACAGACACGGGATTAGAGGGAATATAATACCCTAAATCGTAATTCCACGATTGCGAAATACGTATTAAATACGGGTCACAGCTTCAAGCTGAATATTGTGGAAATGTTCAGGCTGGACAATAAACAGCAAAGCGTAATCATACGCACGATGGCGGTCGACTTTTTAAGTCAGGTAGACTGGCAGATATTCTGTTGGGCGCAGCAATCTAGCAAACGGCCTCGATGTAAACGTAAATATTTGCTATTCACCATATACATACTAGTTGACTCAATTTTTTGTTTTGTTGAAAAAAACATCAACATTGTGCCCATTATATATTTTCATTTACGAATTTCTGGCGCTGTGTAAACGGACAATCGATTTGTTTTTCTCGCGAACTCAAGTTTAATAATTTTTACCTTCTCTAACACATTTTTCATTCAAACGCAGTCCCAAAAAATCACTCTGGAATATTTTTAGTAATTTATAACAATTTGCACTCGACCCAGGTAACCATATCAGTTTGTTTTCCAAAACTTACAATTTATCATTCAGAATAACGTAAACCATTGCAAAATCGATTTAATAAAAATTCCAGTGTTGAGACAATTTAATATAACTTATGGCATTCCATAGAGATTATAGTTTCTTCGCTTTCTAAACCACATGAACAATGTACATATCCATAATGACAATTCTTCACAATTTTACAAATCCCAAAATAATAAAGCTTGTATACAATCACGAATGCTCCCACTTGTACAAAAAATTAAGGAAATGCCAAGGTTGTAAATGTGAGGAAAATAACTTAGGTATTTGTTTGTGATAGCATGAAAAACAGTATACGATTTAAAGCGTCTTCTAGGTGTGTTACGTAAATGACCTTAACGGCTTTCAGTGAATCATTTACTCGAATAATGGACATAAATACACACAGTATGTTTGTGATCGGCTAACGCGTCGAAACAATTGCCTCACAAAATATGTTGCTATTTACTTTTTAAAAAAAATCTGCAGTTTGATCTTTTCGGCTTCCTATGCTCACTTATGCTTATATACAAAGTGTTTTCGAAATAGTTCTAACACCGGATATTTTGCATCGTCTAATATATGTAATTAGACCTGTATGCGTAATAGAATATAAATTGAAATAAAAATTCAAACGATTTGTTATTCGCTTTTAGATTGTTGTGTTTGGAATTCACTAGTTACAAATACGGAAAACAAGAGCACATCCATATATTTGTGTGTAATATTGCAAAAACAATAGTCTTTTAAGCAATAAATATCGCATTTTCAATCTTTAATCTTTGAGAAAACATGCTGATTAGTGCTCGCAAAATCAAAGTTGAACACTAGCACACATGTTCATAGCAGCCTTTGAAATCAACGCAAAACTTTACAGCTCAGCTCTTCAACCAAACCGCATATGGAGAACTTACGGTACATTAAATGCAAAAAGAAATTGAAACATACTAACCTTTTTTATCTGGGTCGGCTATTAAGGTGATTAGAGTAATTAGAATGATGTTGTTGTACCAATAGTGATGTTTTACAGGTAATAATATGATAATCTGATACAATCTGATAAAACCGAGCAAAGTATATCATGATGCGGAATGCTGTGTCATTACTCAGAGATTTTACTGATTATAAGATAAGCAAAACTTCGTTCTTTGAAGTAGCATTCTTTGCCCTCCGAAATAAATTACTTTATATTAACCATGGTGCTAGAGGGTACATTTCCGAGTATTAAACTGCTCTTTGTTCAAATTGACTAGCTCGCGAACACAAATTGAATTATTGTTTCCAATCGTTCAACGTTCCGCGAGATTAATTTATATTATATTCCCTTGACCAAGGACTTTGTTCTCGCTCATGCTGATTGGTTGGTCAAACTATTTGCATGTCGACGAAAAACAGTCCATTAGCGACTGTAGGTTCTCTTGCGAGTGAGCAATAAAGGCAACATTGTCGGCAAACAACCGGTCACGGATTATTACATACCGTACGTTATTTTGTGCTCTCAACCGGATCAGGTTATAAAGCTTACCATCACTTCGCGTGCATATGTAAATGCCTTCTATTTTCGTTCTAAAAGCGTGCTATTAAAGCACAGCAAAGAAAATGCTTAATAGCGTGGGAGCACGAACACACTTTTGTTTGAGGCCTCGGCGAATATAAAATGCATATGAACTGCAACCATTACAATAGACTGAGCCTTTCATGCCTGCGTGGAACGAAATAACGAGCCTTAGCAGCCTTGGGAGGTAGCCTATCATATCAGTCATTTTAAGAAGACAATGCCTGCTGACGCAGTCGAATGCCTCAATTATATGGATAAAAACTGGTTATAATGGCATACGCTGTTGCCGACACTATTCTCAAACTTGCCTCAGGGAGAACATCATGTCAAAGGTTGATCTTTACTTGCGTAAGTCACATTGAGATTCAAACTGAAATTTTATCACCTAGAAATTCCAGCCAGATCTGTAAGACTTTAGCAAACAATTTGACTACACCATTCATAAGGTAGATTACTCTGTAATTGTTGCCGTCGCCTCTGTCACCCTTGGTCTTCAATGGCGTTGAGATATTTGTGTATCGTATCTCTTGTTGGACACCCACCTCCTTTCAGCATTGCAGAATCAAATGGTGAAGAGGATGTAATAATGCTGCTTTACCGCATTTAATGAGCTCAGGTTAAAATTGGTCGTCGCCAGGGCCCTACCTATTCGCTAAGTGGTCGATTGCCTTATTGAGCTCATCGATTGTCGGCAAACGTTCGACATCTTCAAGTGCATGCAGCAGCAAGTGCATGCAGCATGTGCAAGAGCGGAGAGATGAGAAGTTCTCTGACCATCTTTCCATCTGTTGACTTTTGTCTACATTCGGCTTACCAGATAAAGACCTCATAAGAGCCGTTTTAAGTTTGTTGGGCCAATGGCTGTCTTGATCTCATCATACATACATTGAAAATTTCCGGTATCCACAGGTTCTCGGATATTGAGCCTAAATTAAGCTCAATAGACGTTTGCACATCGGCTTGCAGTATGTTGTACCTCATTTCTAGCTGCTCTTAGAAGACATATGTTTTCATATGTTGGCATACATTTGAACGTCAATAATGCTGAGCATTTTTGATCCAGCGCTGCAGTCATCTTAAAACTGTTTGCTTCGAACCAGTCGCTCGTTTGACCTTCCGTCGGACCAAACGTGGATAGTACGTTTCTCCATATGCAGCTTTTTATAAATTACCAGTTATCTAAAGCAGATTCAAGTGTGGCTGTCTTGTTGAACTCGTATGTGAAGGCTTCGCGATTATCACAGTTAGGTTAGATTCGCACATGCGAGTGACGTCTCTTCTAGACCAAGCAGGCAATTTGGTGCGTTGAAATGTAGTTTGGATAAGCTCCTGTTTCGCATTGACCAGGGAATCATCGATGTCGCAGTCTGCTCCTTGATATGGTCTGGTGAGAAGCACGCTTCCTATATAAGTTCGCTCAACAAGAATAAGATCAACCTGATATCAATGATTAGAGCGAGGATGTTTTCAAGAAACCTTATGCTGTGATTTTGTTTGAGAGAAAGTGATACTGACACAAAGATGGAATTTTGTGCACAATTCTAAAAGGCTTTGCCCATTATTATTGGTTGTACTTACACTGAACCACTTGAGACAGTTTGGCCAGGAATCTTAATCTGCAACTACTCTGGCATTGAAATCACTCATTACCACTACACAGTATTTCTATGGCCCGTTGTTCGGGACAGCAGTGAGTTTATGATAAAAACCGTCTTTTTCAACAGGCGTCGCAGAAAGCGTTGGTACATAAACGTTGGCCAGCGTAAGGGTACCAGTAATGCACCTCAGATTTAAAGTCTAAATCCGCTGCTGCTCGGTTCTGTTGCTTTTACTATGTCGTTTAACACGGCAAACCCAACACCATGCATTTGAAGCTCATCGGAACCTCATCCTTCCCAAAAGAATGTGTAATCACTTTCTGTTAGCTCACCAGTGTCTAGTAATTGCGTTTCTTGTAGGGCAGCCACGTCGACATTCAGCCTCTTCAGCTTATTGTTAATCGAGGCAGACTTTCTAATCCCCCTGCTATTCGAGACGCCGTCGTTGAATCCTGGAAGCATTGACCGGACGTTCGAGATTCAAAGTTCAAGAACTGACTTTTGTTGTTTTCGTATTTCGATTCGCTGTTGCTGAAAAATACGGTCCGTTGATTCGTAATCCCCATGCACCCAATAAGGATAGCAGAACGTTGCGAAACGGCACCTTATTGACTGAGGTTTGTCAACCTTGAGTTAGGCAGTAGCCGTCCAATGAGACCTATAAGTCTCTTCTAACGTCGAAAGCAGCCCCAGGCGCTTAGCTTTACGCCCGTCGAGCCACAGTTGTTAACCGGTATCTGCTGCTTTGTGTTTTATTTTTCGTAAAAGCAGAATGAAGTGTCCTCTTCATTGGTGCGTTGTGATGTACGCCATTGCAATTCAATATGAAGAACTAGCTTTTGCCCATGCAGTAATTGCTTTCTTTCCGGGCCACCACTGAAACCGAAGGAGCATCTAGGCTGAGACGCTCGGACAATGATGTCGTTGCATGAGCTGATAGGACGATGTTGAATAAACTTCGCACTGCCTAACGGGAATCAGGGTTCGAATTTTTCGTCGAGGTTGACTTCTAAAACCTTTTCCATAAATGGATGTAGCAACACGACAATGGACGTTTGATAAAAGGGAATTCAATTTCCTAGGTGGGCCGCCTCCATGAACAAGCGAGCTTCACCTGCCCGCAGAATGCTGATTTTGAGGCGATTGTCAGCCGCCTTCGTCCTTTATCCTGTCAGTAGAAGTAGTTACGTCAGGTCACACAGGACAACATGTGCAGGCCAGGAGCTGGACTTGGTTGTCAAAGACTATATGAGACGCGGGCTACTGGAGCATTTTCGAAATTGGGATCTTATCCCTAAAACAGTTCCTGTCGTGACAACTTTCGAATGAATAGTGTCAACAAATATATTATGTAACTTCAACGTCCAAATCAAATCCTTTTATTGTGTTCATAAATTGCAATGCCGTCTGATGAAAACGGAGGAATTTAATTTAAATATCTGGTTCCTTACTTATTTCCTCGTATAACCTTTGAAGTTCTGAAATCAGATATAATTTTGTTCGATAAAGGAAGGCTTAGTATGCTATGAGTGAGGCATTTTTGTGTTATAATAAACGCGGGATCTGATAAAATCCATTGCATTTAGTATATATATATAAATATAAATATAAATATATATATATTATATATATATATATAGATATATATATATATATATATATATAAATGGAAGGAACAAAGTGGAAGAAAAAACGAATTAATAATTGTATATTCATCATTTGATAACGTTTTCAAAAATCTTTTAAACATAGATAATCACCGTCTTTTTCTCGCGAACCTTACGTAAATAATTTCACAGCTGGCAATGAATCACTAATGTTCACATGTGTACTAACATTAATAAAAATGTCGATGTTGTAAAACTGGAAAGAATAACATAGGTATTATGTTTTTTGTAGATTTAAAAACGCTCTACAATTTGCTGCGTCTTCTATACATGCTACGACATTTAGTCGAGTAATGAAAATAAATACACACAGTTTGTTTTTGATCTGCTCAGGCGTGGAAACAATTGCTTCACCGAATACGTTGCTAATTACTGTTGACACAATCTACAGTTCAAGCTTGTAGGAGGCTCTTTAATTATATTATGCGTTCAGCGGTGTAGACGATTGGGCCCAGAATCTGTGGTGAAACCGAACAACGTGAATATTATTGGGAAATGCCCTGTGACATCGAACATAAAATTAAATGATTGTACGATAAACTAAACTTTGTTCTTTTAAGTATCAAGTTTCTAATTGAGGCTTCTAACGATGAAAATTCTGGAAAACCCAAAAAAAGCACAATGTGAAAATAAGCTGTCTTAAACACGAATGATCAATCAAACTAATGATTCTAATCATAACAATTTGGGAAGTAACTGGAGTCGTTAGCCAGACATGTGAAGCATATTAACAAAAGAGACCGTAATTAATTTCACGATCCTGAATTATTGAATTAACGAATCTGAACGTTAAATCTACAGACATGGGTTATCAAATTCGAACTCATTTACGGCTACATGTCATGTATGTCAGACCAAATAGGATTATGATAAATGGATGTACAAAACAATTCAATTGTAATCAAAACAGACTAACCTTGTTCATGCTCTGACGACAAAGCTTGTTGATTCAAAAGATTCATACGAATTATCAGATGCTAGTACCACTAAAAGTTTCACTCAATAGCATGCCGCACACAATATTGTCGGGACCAGCCGAAGTACATGAACAAACCATGATTATGGCTTAGCGGTTAAGGTGTTTCCTGGCATGAACATAAAAACAAGAATAATGACTACAAGGAATTCTAAAGAAAAACAAATAATCACGCAAAATCCTATAAAGCAATATTATTCTGTAATGATTTTCAGAGACATATCAATTGGCAAACTCCGTTGTAGTAGCTTTGGTTTCGCCCAACATCCAGATCGCAATACAACACAGAAATACAATCATGTTCAGTTAACAGGTTTCACTGAAATTTTGGGAGCTTCGTTCGTGAACCAAACGTGTAATGGCTATAGGTCTGATGGTTTCCGAATACATCAACGAACAGATTCTTGATGTTGGTTCTAGGTAGTATCCCAGTTCATTCGAAAAAAAGTAACTCTTCGTAATCTTGAAAGTTGTTACAAATTAATTTGAATTAATTTTAATTTGAATTAATTTGAATTCGAATTGATTATTCAATAACAGCTCATGGCTATATTGTAGACGTGACATTATCCACGTAGTGGTCGATGCAGCTTCATGGTCTGATAAGAGATATAATCCTCAAGTATTGATGGATCACATATATACGGAAACGGTTACACAGTTCGATTGTTTGATCTATTAAGTAAATCATTATCTGTCAATTGGGTCGATTAAGTGAATATGTTTTTCTGTTTAGAACGCAACCGACATCTCTACGTGAATATCCCTCAGACTGTTTTAAAATGATTGACAAGCATAGACGCGGCGATGCAAGCATATGATTTAATCTACCAGTAACGAGCTGGCTTTGGTTACGTCTTACCTATCTGCTACGTTATCGAACTGACGGAAGACACATGATTATGTCCTACATTGTTTGTGTAAAAATGAGGGAATCTAAATTTAATCGTAAACAACAGATGTTTTCATAGCGAATTTGAACTGATTAAATAACTACACGGCTTGTTTAATTACAACACATTAACCATTTCCAATTTTGGCAATCGTTTCTGCTTTTAGCCATTTGAGAATACTGACACTCATTCATATGTAACGAGAGTATGAATCTAATCCAGTCTATGTTGTGTACTTTAGTTCTGAGCAATTGTGTCAAGCCACCATTATTGTTTCCATGTGGATAACACATAGACATCGTATTAGTTAAATCGACGATTGATATTAGTCATGCCTGCTTGACTTGACATCCAACCTAGGCATATAATACGGTGATCAGCATTAACGTGATAATAGTGGTGGTGGGTATGTTATTGCCACCTAATCATGATCATTTTCCAGACTAAGATTATTGTCACTACTACGTTTAACGTCGATAAACTCTAGGTGGAAACTCGAACATTGCTTCTCGTCATTCCTGGGAAACGTGAAATTCCTCAGGCGTGATATAGGCTGTTAAGCAGTGAGGTAATTTTATTGGTGGGGGTTGACCATCACCTAATTATATTACTTTTTTACTGACTAGAACCCTTCTCTTGCAGGAGTAAAACAGTATTCAAAAACGGATCCATCTGAGGGCACTCACATGTGTTAGCAATATGAATGCACGATACGTCCTAAACATTAACTAGTTGATTTTTATGTCATTTGTCAGAAGTTTCTGAGTGCACGAACAAGTGATGATGACACCCACGCTCCGCTTTCAAGCGCTATAGCTCATCAAGTTTAAGTGAGAGGTGCACCACAAGTTCATATACGGCGCAAAAAACAAACTTCAGGGATTGTATGCCCTTATTATCTTTTCAAGAAGAGCGTGCTTAGGTTTTCTCAAACCTTTAAGAGAAGAACATCATTTATTCGCTTGCAACGTGTCAATCAAGTGTACCATTGCTTCACCTATATGCATTGCTGTGATTAAATTGATGTAGTTTAGATTATTACCAAAGAGCTCAAAACATTTTTGCAAAAGCGTTACTTGAATCTTGATATATTTTTCGTTGTCAATTCACTGTGCCATATAACAATAGTACCAATTTCTGTTTTGAGAAACCACCATTGTCGTATAAAACAATTGACGAGACTTTAAACTTAATTTCGACATCCTATCAAATACATGATTAGACAGGTAACTATATCAAACGGCGGCATACAAGCGGAATTTCTTGTATTCTTTTTCATATATTTCAAGCGCATGCGGACCCTAATTCTTCAGTCCTATTCTTAATAGTACAAAGAGCACGAAACATGTCGTGTAATGTGTGTGGTTGATTGAAATGTATGCAACTGTGCCTTTTGCTCATGAACATGTGTTCGAATGCATTCCACGTATTTGTGACCTCATGAGCTTAAACTGGTTATTGGTACAAACGACATTCGACGCTGTCTAATATAAAAACATGTTGATGGTTCAGCTGCAACGTTACCTGGAAAAACAGTTGAACACATAACGAACACATAATTCTTAATGTTTCTTAGTATGAATATATATCTAATCCTAGGAGGTGAGGAAACATCATATCAAAATGTTCTCATTAGGCAGGAGGTTTGAATAATCCGTTTTGTCCTTCAAGATTTACTTTAATGTTTATATACTTATAAACAAATATGAATACGCGTAAGCATTATTCCAATCCACATAATCTTCCTAGCACACACAGATAACACTCAGGTAACACAGCTAGCACAGCAACGAAGTTAAACACAGGTGAACATAAACACAGTTAAACGTTCACAACATGGAAACACCCGGAAAACTTTTCAGAAGTAGATAGTCCAGCGATGGAGTGAGGGTGTACCGCTTCGTCGAAAAATTTGATTGAATTATGGGATTATATTTGGGCTTTGAGGCGACGATAAATAAATCTGACCAATGATTAGTCTGTAATTCACAAGAAATGCATGTATGAAGCTCGCATGATTTAAGGTGAAGATATTCTTCAAACATTGTTTTACTACATACGTTGTCGGAAATTAGAACGCTTATTTCATTCGAGATTTGATTAGACGTATGTTCTATAGTTAATAGAAGCGAAATTTCTTTTAATTATCCTAATTTATTGCAAAAGCATGCGCACCCTGATCCTTCGGTCATTCCTTAATGAGTGCAAACTGAACTAAACCTGTCTTGTTATGTGTGTGATTGATGAAAAAGCATGCAAGTGTGCCTTTTGTTCATGAACATGTGGTCAAATGCATTCTTCGAATTTGTTAGCTCATAAGATTGAAAAGGTAATTCGTAACAACCTCATATAACGCTGTCGATTATACTTACTTGTTGATGGTACAGCTGAAACGATATTTGAAATAAAACAGCAGAAAACATAACGAAAATAATGATTCTCTAATTCTCAATCTTTCCTCCCGTTGTCAATTCACTGTGCAAAATAAAGATAGTACCAATTTCTGTTTTGGGAAACCACCATTGTTGCATAAAACAAATGATAAGACTTTTAACATAATTAGGTCATCCTATCAAATACATGATTGGACAGGTAACTATATCAAACAGTGGCATATAAGCGGAATTTCTTTTATTCTTTCTCATATATTTCGAGCGCATGCGGACCCTGATTATTCATCTCTTTCCTTATGAGTGTAAACAGCACAAAACATGTCGTGTAATGTGTGTGGTTAATTGAAATGCATGCAAATGTGACTTTTGTTCATGAGCATGTGTTCAAATGCATTCTACGAATTTGTTAGCTCATGCGATTGATCAGGTTATTCGTACCAACCTTAACCAACGCTGTATAATATACTTACTTGTTGATGGTCCAGATGAAACGTTACCTGAAAAAACAGAGGAAAACATAACGAAAATAATGATTCTCTAATTCTCAATCTTCCTTATTGTTCATATAAATAGAAGCCTAGCTGGTAAGTTAACATCATATCAGAATTTCTGTTTTGAGCAAGATTATTCCGTTTTGTTCTTTAAGTTTTACTTGTAATGTTTCGATACTTATAAAGAAACATAAATAAACTCCAGCATTATTGCAGTCCAAATACTATTTGTAGCAAACACAGATAAAGGAGTTAACAAATACTGATAACACACAGGTAACACAGCTAACAAAATATAACCAATGTAATCACAGGTGAAGCTCAACACAATCAAACGTTTACAAGATGGAAACACCCCGTGTACTCCTTAGAAGTGGACGGTCTAGTGATGGAGTGCAGATTTACCGATTCATCGAATAATTTTATTGAATTGTGGGATTATATTCAGGCTTTATGGTGATCATACAAAAATCCGACCAATGATTAGTTGGGAATTTACATGCGATGCATGTATAAAGCTGGAATGATTTAAATTGAAGATACGCTTGAAATATTTCATTTACCACGTACGTTGTTGTAAACTATATCGCTTATTTCATTCGAGATTTGATTAGACCTATTTTCTGTACATGCGGAATTTCATTTGTTTTTCTTTCGCTATTCGAAGCACATCTTGACCTTGATAAAAATGTTCTTTCCTAATGAGGCTAACAAAACAAAACACTCTGTGGAATATGTTTGCATGATGGAAACTAAGCAAATGTGACTTTTTGTTCATGGTCATGTGTTCAAACCCGGTTAACATGGTTGAGAGAACATGTGATTGAACAGGTTGTTCGTGCCCGCCTCATGCAACAGTGTCATACTAACTCAATTTGTTTGTGATTCTTCTAAGTTTTGTTTTCCTGGGCATACTGATCTTACACCGCATAACTGTTTACTGAAAACAACAGGCAATCCTAACTTAGGTTGTTTGTTTGTGATATTATTGCACGCATATATACCTTTGGTGCTCTGTCATTTGCATTTTCAACTGAAGGAGTAATATTCCATATGAAATATAAAAATTGAACAGATTTGAATTCTACCATACCGTGTTCATTGCAGTTACTCACAACGTTTCGTTCATTTGGAGTGTATGCTTATTTGCCTTTGTTAACGGAAGAATTGTAAAGGACTTTTTTCCCGATGTTTAACATTGAATGCAATGAGATAACTAGCGTGTACTTCTTCCAGTTCTATTTTATTTAAAGGCAACTAATCCTAGTTCGATTGTTCTCAAGTATCTTGTTCATGGTTGTTTGGTGTATGCTACTGAATGATTGCATTTTTAAATGAATTGCAGAATCTTGGTGTTGATTATTTTGTTAATGATGAGGGAGGACTGTCAGTAAAATTCAAAATAGATTCGGAAAACAGACAAATCGATTCCGAGGATAGGTCCGGAATTAATTAGAAGATCCTAACCAACATTACCATACAAAGGTATTCTCTTATATCAAACTTTCGCTACTTCATACGCATTAAGACCGTGATCCTACAGTCCGGATTTCGTATGTAAGATAAGCAAAACATCGTTCTTTGAAGTAGCATGCTTTGCACTCGAAAATAAAATACTTTGTATTAGCCATGGTACTAGAGGGTGCATTCCCGAGTATTAAACTGCTTCTTGTTCAAATTAACTAGCTCGCTCACACGAAGTAGATTATTGTTTCTTATTGTCTAACGTTTCGCGAGATTAAATTATATTATTTTCGGTAAAATGTTGCACCATTACTTTAAACTAGAATTAACAGACACGGCAAAACCTCGGCATGATCATTTTCACCAACAAACGATAGGTTTTTCACATTGCTAATGGGAATTCAGAGAAATTCCCTACATTAAACGGTACACTGGTTTATTGATTTCTGTTTGGATAATAAAGGTCGTCCTGTCAGTGAAAGTTGCTCACAAGCATGAACGATTGTGCGAATGTGGACGACAATAAATGATGCAACGTAAACTTCACCTAGAAAGATTTAATCATTTATACCGATTCAAATAACTTTTACTCCTAAACAATATAATGAAACAGAACATTAATGGGAAACTGTAGGAATTTATCAGGCGTAAGCCACATTTTGATTCAAACCAAATTCTATCAACTAAAACTTGCAGCTAGATATGTAAGACATTAGCAAACAATTTGACTGCATCATTCAAAAAATGGATTCCTCTGTAATTGTTGCACTCGCCTCTGTCACACTTATTCTTTAGAAGCGTTATGATAGTTGTGTCTCGCATCTCTTGTGGGACACCCACCTCCCACCTGCATTGCAAAATCAAACGGTAAATAAGATGTAATAATGCTGCTCTACCGCATTTGATGAGCTTAGGTTAAAATACGTCGTCACCAGGGGCTTACTCATTCGCTAAGCGGTCGATTGCCTTATTGAGCTCATCAATGGTCGGCGAACGTTCGTTATTTCCGAGTGCATGCAGTAGAACCGTACTGTCTCTAGAGCAGAGAGATGAGAAATGCTTTGACCATCTTTCCATTTGTTGAGTGCTGTTCTCATTAGGCTCACGATGTAAAGACTTGATGGAAGCCGTTTCAAGTTTGTTTGGGCCAATGGCTCTCTTGATCTCATCCATTGATAATTCCCGGTATTCATGACCTTTTTGAATGTCAAGGCTAAATTCAGTCCGATGTACATTTGCACCTCGCCCTGCAGTCTGTTGAACCTTATTTCTAGCTGCACTTGAAAGACGTAAGTTCTCAAATGTCGTCATACCTTTGAATCTCAATAATGCTGAGCATTTTCGATCCAGGGCCGCAGTAATCTAAGAAGCGTTTGCTTCTCTTTTAGGGCAACCACGTTCATTAACGGTGGAATTTTGGAACCCTCTGATATTCGAGACTCCGTCATGAAATCCTGAAACCATGGACCGGACGTTCCAAGTTTAAGAAATGACTTTAGTTGTTTGGTATTTCGATTCACTGATGGGGAAAAATAGAGTCGGTTAATTTGTAATCCCCAATAAGGATAGCAGACCGTTGCAAAAAGAAACCATATTGACTGGGGGATGTCAACCCTGATACAGGCGGTAGCCGTTCAATGACACCTGGAAGTCTCTCCTAACGTCAGTAGCAGCCCTAGGCGCATAGCTCTACGCCAGTCGAGCCATAGCTGTTAATCGGTATTCGCTGCTTCGTGTGTTATTTTCCGTATAAGCATAATAGAGTCTTTTCTTCCCTTTCTCAAGCGGTATTTGGAGAACAAGTTGTTTATATTTGTGACTACTCGTTCGTGCCAAGCCCATCGAACTATTCAAAAAGTTGATCACGACGGTCCACAATGGAAGCACTGGACTCGAGTTTCGCTCTCATTTGAGCTCATCAGCAGTGCATATCCACCGATTCGGGGGCGGGATTCGGACCCTCGATCATCACCATTGTGGTCTCACGCCTCAACGACTTGGGCTACCGTCCACCGTGTGACCGATCGCAATTAAGCGTTTATGAACCGTTTGCCAGACTGGCACATTTGAGTAGCTTTGTTTGCCCGACTAGTTCAGAAGGAGCCATCAATATCTATTGTGGTCGCCCATCCAAACAGATCTCCGTGTCAGGTCTTCCCATCAGATACAGTGTAAGCTAACACCGATTAAATCTGACGGGCATTGTTTTTTTAAGCGGTATTTGGAGAATAAGTTGTTTATATTTGTGACTACTCATCCGTGCCAAGCGCATCGAACTATTCACAAAGTTGATCACGACGGTCAATAATGGAAGCACGGAGATCTGTTCGGTTGTGCGACCACAATAGATATTGCTGGCTCCTTCTGAACTGGTCGGGCAAACAAAGCTACTCAAATGTGCCAGTCTGACAAACGGTTCATAAAAGCTTAATTGCGATCTGTCAAACAGTGGACGATAGCCCAAGTTGTTGAGGCCTGGGACTACAATGGTGATGGTCAGGGTTCGAATCCCGCCTCGAAGCGGTGGATATGCACTGCTGATGAGCTCAAATAAGAGCGAAACTCGAGTCCAGTGCTTCCATTATAGACCGTCGTGATCAACTTTGTGAATAATTCGATGGGCTTGGCACGGATGTGTAGTCACAAATATAAACAACTTATTCTCCAAATACCGCTTAAAAAAACAATGCCCGTCAGATTAATCGGTGTTAGCTTACACTGTATCTGATGGAAAGACCTGACACGGAGATCTGTTCGGTTGGGCGACCAATAGATATTGCTGGCTGCTTCTAAACTGGTCGGGCAAACAAAGCTACTCAAATGTGCCAGTCTGGCGAACGGTTCATAAAAGCTTAATTGCGATCGGTCAAACGGTGGACGGTAGCCCAAGTCGTTGAGGCGTGGACTACAATAGTGATGGTCGGGGGTTCGATTCCCGCCCCGAAGCGGTGGATATGCACTGCTGATGAGCTCAAATGAGAGCGAAACGAGTCCAGTGCTTCCACCGTCGTGATCAATGTGAATAGTTCGACTTGGCACGGATGAGTAGACTTAAAAAAAAACAATGCCCGTCAGATTTAATCGGTGTAGCTTACACTGTGTCGATGGGAAGACCTGACACGGAGAGTTGGGCGACCACAATAGATATTGCTGGCTCCTTCTGAACTGGTCGGGCAAACAAAGCTACTCAAATGTGCTGCGAGTCTGTCGAGAACAGTTCGAATAAAGCGCTTACTCGAGTCCAGTGCATTATGGATCGTGATCAATACGGTGGATGGCTTAATTGCGATCGGTCAAACGGTGGACGGTAGCCCAAGTCGTTAAGGCGTGGGACTACAATGGTGATGGTCGGGGGTTCGATTCCCGCCCCCGAAGCGGTGGATATGCACTGCTGATGAGCTCAAATGAGAGCGAAACTCGAGTCCAGTGCTTCCATTATGAACCGTCGTGATCAACTCTGTGAATATTTCGATGGGCTTGGCACGGATGAGTAGTCACAAATATAAACAACTTATTCTCCAAATACCGCTTGAAAAAAAAACAAGGCCCGTCAGATTTAATCGGTGTCAGCTTACACTGTATCCGATGGGAAGACCCGACACGGAGATCTGCTCGGTTGGGCGACCACAATAGATATTGCTGGCTCCTTCTAAACTGGTCGGGCAAACAAAGCTACTCAAATGTGCCAGTCTGGCGAACGGTTCATAAACGCTTAATTGCGATCGGTCAAACGGTGGACGGTAACATAAGTCGTTAAGGAGTGGGACTACAATGGTGATGGTCGGGGGTTCGATTCCCGCCCCCGAAGCGGTGGATATGCACTGCTGATGAGCTCAAATGAGAGCGAAACTCGAGTCCAGTGCTTCCATTATGAACCGTCGTGATCAACTCTGTGAATATTTCGATGGGCTTGGCACGGATGAGAAGTCACAAATATGAACAACTTATTCTCCAAATACCGCTTGAAAAAAAACAACAATGCTCGTCATATTTAATCGGTGTTAGCTTACACTGTATCTGATGGGAAGACCTGACACAGAGATCTGTTCGGTTGATCGACTACAATAGATATTGCTGGCTCCTCCTGAACTGGTCGGGCAAACAAAGCTACTCAAATGTGCCAGTCTGGCTAGCGGTTCATAAACGCTTAATTGCGATCGGTCAAACGGTGGACGGTAGCTCTAGTCGTTAAGGCGTGGGACTACAATGGTGATGGTCGGAGGTTCGAATCCCGCCCCCGAAGCGATGGATATGCACTGCTGATGAGCTCAAATGAGAGCGAAAATCGAGTCCAGTGCTCCCATTATGGACCGTCGTGATCAACTTTCTGAATAGTTCGATGAACGTGGCACCGATGAGTAGTCACATATATAAACAACTTATTCTCCAAATACCGCTTGAAAACAAAAACAATGCCCGTCAGATTTAATCGGTGTTAGCTTACACTGTATCTGATGGGAAGACCTGACACGGAGATCAGTTCGGTTGGGCGACCACAATAGATATTGCTGGCTCCTTCTGAACTGGTCGGGCAAACAAAGCTACTCAAATGTGCCAGTCTGGCGAACGGTTCATAAACGCTTAATTGCGATCGGTCGAACGGTGGACATTAGCCCGAGTCGTAAAGGCATGGGACTACAATGGCGATGGTCGGGGGTTCGAATCCCGCCCACGAAACGGTGGATATGCACTGCTGATGAGCTCAAATGAGAGCGAAACTCGAGTCAAATGCTTCCATTATGGCCCGTCGTGATCCACTTTGTGAATAATTTGATGGGCTTG
This sequence comes from Atriophallophorus winterbourni, assembly GCA_013407085.1. NCBI lineage: Eukaryota > Metazoa > Platyhelminthes > Trematoda > Plagiorchiida > Microphallidae > Atriophallophorus > Atriophallophorus winterbourni. Next base: position 80,065 of record JACCGJ010024107.1, on the reverse strand, counting down.
GCACGGATGAGTAGTCACAAATATAAACAACTTATTCTCCAAATACCGTTTGAAAAAAAACAATGCCCGTCAGATTTAATCGGTGTTAGCTTACACTGTACCTGATTGGAAGACCTGACACGGAGATCAGTTCGGTTGGGCGACCACAATAGATATTGCTGGCTCCTTCTGAACTGGTCGGGCAAACAAAGCTACTCAAATGTGCCAGTCTGGCGAGCGGTTTATAAACGCTTAATTGCGATCGGTCAAACGATGGACGGTAGCACAAGTCGTTGAGGCGTGAGACTACAATGGTGATGGTCGGGGGTTTGAATCCCGCCCCCGAAGCGGTGGGTATGCACTGCTGATGAGCTCAAATGAGAGCGAAACTGGAGTCCAGTGCTTCCATTATGGACCGTCGTGATCAACTTTGTGAATAGTTCGATGGGCTTGGCACGGATGAGTAGTCACAAATATAAACAACTTATTCTCCAAATACCGCTGGAAAAAAAACAATGCCCGTCAGATTTGATCGGTGTTAGCTTACACTGTATCTGATGGGAAGACCTGACACGGAGATCTGTTTGGATGGGCGACCACAATAGATATTGCTGGCTCCTTCTGAACTGGTCGGGAAAACAAAGCTACTCAAATGTGCCAGTCTGGCGAAAGGTTCATAAACGCTTAATTGCGATCGGTCAAACGGTGGACGGTAGCATAAGTCGTTAAGGCGTGGACTACAATATTGATGGTCGGGGGTTCGAATCCCTCCCTCGAAGCGGTGGATATGCACTGCTGATGAGCTCAAATGAGAGCAAAACTCGAGTCCAGTGCTTCCATTATGGACCGTCGTGATCAACTTTGTGAATAGTTCGATAGGCTTGGCACGGATGAGTAGTCACAATAATAAACAACTTATTCTCCAAATACCGCTTGAAAAAAACAACAATGCCCGTCAGATTAACTCGGTGTTAGCTTACACTGTATCTGATGAGAAGACCTGACACGGAGATCTGTTCGGTTGGGCGACCACAATAGATATTGCTGGCTCCTTCTGAACTGGTCGGACAAACGAAGCTACTCAAATGTGCCAGTCTGGCGAACGGTTCGTAAACGCTTAAGTGCGATCGGTCAAACGGTGGACGGTAGCCCAAGTCGTTAAGGCGTGGGACTACAATGGTGATTGTCCAGGGTTCGAATCCCGCCCCCGAAGCGGTGGATATGCACTGCTAATGAGCTCAAATGAGAGCGAAACTCGAGTCCAGTGCTTCCATTACGGACCGTCGTGATCAACTTTTTGAATAGTTCGATGGGCTTGGCACGGATGACTAGTCACAAATAATGGAGTGTCCTCTCTATTGGTGCGTTGTGATGTACGCCATGGTAGTTTAATATAAAGAACTAGCAGTTGTCCATGCATTAAACACTTTCTCTTCAAAGCACCACTGGAACCAAAGGAACATCTAGGCTGAGACGTTCGGAAAACGATGCCGTCGCAGAAGCTGGCAGGACGAAGTCAAATGAACTTAGCACTGCCTAACGAGAATCTTGCTCAGGATTTTTCCTCGAGGTTGAATCCTGAAACCTTTTCCATTAATGGATGTTGCAACAAGACAGTAGAGGTTTGATATGAGGGATTTCTTCCCTCAAGGAGGGCCGCCTTCATGGACTAGCGAGGTTTTCCTTCCCGAAGCATGCTGGTTTTGAGGCGCTGGTCAGCAGCAATCGCCCTTTCTGCTCTTAGTAGATGCAGTTCCGCCGGGTCACACAGGACCACATGTGCAGGTCAGGAGCTAGATTTGCTTGTCAGAGGCTATATGAGACGCGGGTCGTTGGAGCATTTTTGAAATTTGGAGCTCATCCCCAAAACAGCCACGGTCGTGACAACATTGGAACCAACTACAGCTGTATTTTTAAGTTTTAAATAGTTCAGCATCCGTTCAGCAAGCGCAGCCACAAATGTTCTAAGAAAGTGCTCAGTTCCATGATTGCCCTAAAAATTTGTTTTATTCCCTTATAGTAACTACACACTTATCAAAAGGTTTGCTATACAATCACTCATTTTTGGAACCTATAGTGTTAACAAATATATTATGTAACTTTAAGATCCAAATTTAATCCATTCATTGGGTTTGTGAATTACAATGTCATCTGAAAGAAACGGACGAATTTAATTTGATTATGTGGTAACTTACCTACTACATTCTTCAATCTTTCAACTTCTAAAATAAAATATAAATTGGTTCAATAAAGCATGGCTTAATATGTTATAAATAAGCCATTTTTAGTGTTATGAAAAACGTGAGTCGGAGTCGAAGAAAACCACTGAATTTAGTATATATATAGATGTATACATAAAAACATTATTCCTCTGTAATTGTTGCAGTTCTGTCACCCTTATTCTTAAATAGCGTGATGATCTTTGTGTCTCGCATCTCTTGTGGGACACCCCCTCCTGCCAGCACTAGCAAATGGTGAAGAGGCTGTAATAATGCTGCTCTACCGCATTTGATGAGCTCAGGTGGAATTCCGTCGTCACCAATTCGCTAAGCGGTCGATTGCCTTGAGCTCATCAAGTGTAAGGGGTATCTAGATATTCAATAACATTTTCAAGTGCATGCGGTGAACCGTACTGTTTGAAGTGTTCCATCTGTTGAGACAATCGGCTTACCAGATAAAGTCGAAGTTTCTTGGGCCAAGCTCCCTTGATCCCATCATACATACCGTGAAAAACCACTCAGTCCAATATTTATGGACCTCATATACGTATATCTGTTGCATACTTGAACCTCAATGCTATTCTCATCAGCAGTCATCGTCTCCAGTCTATTATATATATATATATCTATATATAATATATATATATATATATATATATATATATATAACGGAAAGGAAACAATGTGGAAGAAAACACGAAATATCAATTGTACATCCATTATTCAGCCCTCATGTAAACATATATAATCACCGTATTTTTCTCGCGAACCTTACGTAAATAATTTCACAGGTTGCATAAAATCACCAATGTTCACATGTGTACTAATATTGAGAGCAATGTCAAGGTTGTAAAACTGAGAAGATTAACATATGTATTAGCTTTGTAATAGATTTGAAAACGTTCTAGAGTTCACTGCGTCTTCTAGACATGTTACGAAATTCAGTCGAATAATGAAAATAAATACACACAGTTTTTCTTTGATCTGCTCACGCGTGGAAACAATTGCTTCACCAAATATGTTGCTAATCGCTGTTACATTATTTAGAGTTTAAGTTTGTCGGAGGCTCTTTAATTATAATATGCGCTGAGCAGTGTAGACGATTGGGCCCGAAATCTGTGATGATACCGAACAACGTAAATATTATTGGGAAATGCTGTCACATTAAACATAAATTTAAATGATTGTACGATGAACTAAACTTTGTTCCTTCAAGTATCCAGTTTCTTATTTAGACTTCTAACTATGAAAACTCTCGGAAACCCAAAAAGGTAGCACATTGTGAAAATAAAGTGACTTTAATAGGAATGATCAATCAAACGAATGATTCTTATTATAACGATTTGGTAAACAACTGGAGTCGTTAGCCAGAAAAGTGAGGCAAATTGGCAAAAGAGACCGTAATCAATTTTACGATCGTGGTTTATTAAATTAACGAATTTGAACGTTAAATCTACAGACATAGGTTATAAAATTCGAACTTATTCACGCTACATGTCATGTATGTCAGACGAAATACGATTCTGATGAATGGATGTACACAACAATTTAATTGTAATGAAAACACACTAACCTTCTTGAGTATCTGACTCTAAAATTAATTGATTCAAAAGATTGATTCGAATTTTCAGATGCGAATACGACTAAAATTTTCACTCAATAGCATACCAATGAGACACGCACAATATTGCCGTGGCCAGCCGAGGTACATGAACAGGCCACGATTATGGCTTAGCGGTTAAGGTGTTTCGTAACATAAACATAAGATCAAGAATAATGACTGCAAGAAATTCTGACAGATAAAAAAATCATCACGCAAAATTCTATAAAGTAATAGTAAGTAATATTAATCTGTAATGATTTTCGAGGACATTTCAATTGACAAACTCCGTTGTAGTATCTTTGGTTTTGTCCAACATCAAGATCGCAATGCAACACAGAAATACCATTATGTTCACTGAACATTGTTCACTTGAATTTGGAGAGCTTCATTCGCGAACAAAACGTTTACAGGTTGTAGGTCTGATGGTTTTCGAACACAGCAACGTACTGATTTGAGATCTTGGTTCTAGGTGGTATCTTAATTTATTAGAGAAACGTAGCTCACTGGAATCTTGAAAGTTGGAACAAATTACGTTGAATATGTTTGCAAACATTTGTGCATGATCGTTTGTAAATCTTGATGAAGAGATCGCTGCGCACGAGAATATGATTTATATATAACAGTTTAACGTTCGCCATGAATTACCTGACAAGATGTATATTTTGTCTGATTTTCGTCGAACATAATATTTTCGAGTTTTCTGTACTTCTACTGGTAAACATAATATTCTATTCTTCCAGTGAAGTTACAATTGATGCCCTTATTTTCGTATGCACAGCTATAAGCTCAATATGCAATCCTCCAGCTTATAATGCATAACAATGTTCTGAGCAGATCAACCCACGTTTGATCCTTTTCATACATTTTCACAGACAGAGCATGCGTAAAAAATGTTTTCATCATTTAGGATCGATGTGGCATCCACAATCAAATATTTCTCACAATTTGCATGATACGTTTCAAGCAGTTGAGAAACGTGACAGATTTCAGCTCACTAGTCACCACTCTCTCACAGTTAACACATGGTTTGCGAACAGTAGATTTTTTTCAAAAAGCTCATTTGTATCCATTTTCACCGCACCATTCAACCGTGATTGAAGGCCAAAAAGTCGAGTGAATCGATACGCCACGGATTGCTTTCAGTCAACATTCGAAATTTGTGTTAGGAAATACACTACAAACGATTATACCGAAAACATTTGCGGTCACAGCCGCAGGCAAAAAGGGAATATCAATCCCATAATCGTGATTCAGCGTTTGCGGAGCAAGTTTTAGATACGGGTCACAGCTCTGCTGAAAACAATGTGGAAATTTCGACACTGGGTAGTAAACATCATCCTATGTTTAGTCAGATCGACTGGCAAATATTATAATGGACAGAGCAAACTAGAAAAGTGCTTTGACGCAAGGGTAAGAAGTTGTTATTACTAGTTAATTTGATATTTGTTTTCTTCGAAACAGCTGAACATAAGCGCCATTTGTTATTTTCTCAACGAATGTATGACGCTGTGATCATGAATAATGTATTGACCTGTATTCAAAATAGGTAGAACATTGACCACTGTTCCTGTTCATTCCCACGGAACGGTAAACAATATAGGCGTAATACAAATTGTAAGGCTGTAATTTAAATTTAGTTTTGCAAATTGACCACCGTTTATGTATATTACCTTTCACTGACAAAGACCCTTCTCTTACATAATTGAACGTTTATCACAAAACCGATCTATCTGATGTCACTCATGTGCGTTAGCAATATGAATGCACGATAGGTCTTAAACTTATACCATTTGATTTTTATGTCATTTTCCAAATTGTATTGAGTGCACAAACGAAGGATGATGACACCCACGCTCAACTTGCAAACGCGATACCTCACGAAGTCTCAGTCATAGATGCACATGTGTTCATATAGCGGCGCAAAGAAACAAACCGATTGTATGAACTTTTTATATTTTCAAGAGAAACGTGTTAAAGTTTCTTAAACCTTAAGAAAAAAACATTATTTCTTTGCTTGCAATCGGGCGACCAAGTGTTCCTAAGATTCAGCTATATACTTCAATGTGGTTAGATCGATTCACGTTAGATTATTACCAATGCGCCTAATACATTCGTGTGAAAGTGTTATTTAATTCTTGATATATTGTCCGTAGTCAATTTTCTGTGCAAAATGTCAACTGTACAAATTTCTGTTTCGGGAAACCATCCTAATTGCATAAAATAAGTGATACGACTTTTTTTTACATAATTGTGTCATCATATCCGATGCATGATCCGATAAGTGTTTGGCAAATAAATTTCAAGCGATGTTTGCCAAATAAATCGTACCTGGCGTTTAGAAATCACTGTTTATATCGACTAAATGATTGACTAATATTTGCAGTCGAGAAATATAAGAGTAATTAACTCCCAATTAAACACATTCCATGGACAGATGTGGAGACGTAATTTCATCGAATAATTCCATCACCAGATTTATACAGCGTGAAGGAAATTCATTTAATAGTGTGACAGAAACGACGAAAAAAACGAAAAGAGGTGCACGGCAGCGTGATTTGAAGGTGTATACAGCAGGTTTATTTAAAACTTTTTGTTACAAGCCATTCGAGGCCATGTGTTTCGCATATGTGGAGCAATACGTATAATCTTGAACCATTAGTATGTACGCCTCAAGTTTATGATTGAGAAAACTATCCATTCCGTTCTGATGCACCTCAAAGTTAAGGCACCTTTTTTCAGCAGTAATAACATCATTTACAATATCATATTTTATGAATGTTCGTGTCATTGCCTAGATCAGAGTTGCATGGACATTCACGCTTGAATCAATTATACCGAAAACGTTTTCGTAGACAGACACGGGATTAGAGGGAATATAAAATTCTAAATCGTGATTCCACCTTTGCGAAGCACGTTTTAAATACGGCTCACAGCCTCGAGCTGAATATTGAGGAAATGTTGAGGCTGGACAATAAACACCATAGCGTTGACTTTGTAAGTCAGGTCGCTGGCAGATATTCAGTTGGACGCAGCAATCTAGCAAACGGCCTTAGTGTAAACGTAAATATATTTGTTATTCACAATATATATACTAGTTGATTTAATTTTTTGTTTTGTTGAAAAAAACATCAACATTGTTCACATTATATAATTTCTTTTACGAATGTCAGACGCTGTGTAAACGGACCATCGATTTGTTCTTCTCGCGAACCTAATTTTAATAATTTTTACCTTCCCTAACACATTTGTCATTCAATCGCAGTCCCAATAAATCAATCTGGAATATTTAGTGATTTATAACAATTTGCACTCGACCCAGGTAACGATATCGGCTTGTTTTCTAAAACTTACAATTTAACATTCAGAATTACGTAAACCGATACAAAATCGGTTTCATAAAGTTTCCAGTGTTGAGACAATTTATTATAACTTATGGCATTTCATGGGAATTAACGTTTGTTTGCTTTCTAAACCACATGAACAATGTACATATCCATAATGACGATTTTTCACAATTTTACAAATCCCAAAATAATAAAGCTTGTATACATTCACGAATGCTCCCACTTGTACATAGAATTAAAAAATATCAAGGTTGTAAAACTAAGGAAAATAACTTAGTTATTTTTTGTGATAGCATGAAAAACAGTATACGATTTAAAGCGTCTTCTGGGCTTGTTACGAAAATGACCTTTACGGCTTTTAGTGATTCATTTACTTGAATGAGGGAAATAAATACACACAGTTTGTTTGTGATCCGCTCACGCGCCGAAACAATTGCCTCACAAAATATGTTGCTGTTTACTGTTTAAAATAAAATCTGCAGTTTATGCTTTTCGGCTTCTTATGCTCACATATGCATATATACAAAGTGTTTTCGAAATAGTTCTAACACCGGATATTTTGCATCGTCTTCTGTATGTAATTCGATCTGTATGCGTAACAGAATATACAATAAAATTAAAAATTCAAACGATTTGTTATTCGCTGTTAGATTGTTGTGTTTGGAATTCACTAGTTACGACTATGGAAAACAAGAGCACATCCATATATTTGTGTGTAATATTGCAAAGAGAATAGTCTCTTTGACCATGAATATCGCATTTTATAACTTGAAACTTTAGGAAAATATGCCGATTAGTGCTCGCAAAATCAAACGTGAACAATAGCACACATGTTCATAGCAGCCTTTGAAATCAACGCAAAACGTTTCAGCTCAGCTCTCAAACCAAACCGCATATGAAGAACCTACGGTACATTAAATGCAAAAAGAAATTGAAACTTACTAACCTTTTTCATCTTTGGCGGCTATTAAGGTGATTAGAGTAATAAGAATGATGTTGTTGTACCAATACTGATGTTTTACAGGTTATAATATGATAATCTAATTACAATCTGATAAAACCGAACAAAACATATAATGATGCGAAATGCTGTGTCATTACTCAGAGATTTTACTGATTTTAAGTTAAGCAAAACTTCGTTCTTTGAAGTAGCATGCTTTGCCCTCCGGGATAAATTACTTTATATCAACCATGGTGCTAGATGGTGCATTTTCGAGTGTTAATCTGCTCTTTGTTCAAATTGACTAGCTCGCGAACTCAGAGTAAATTATTGTTTCTAATCGTCTAACGTTCCACGAGACTAATTTATATTATTTTACGGCAAAATCATGCTCCGTACATGGAACTATTAATAACAGACACACAAAAACCTCGGCATGAACATTTTCACCAGCATACGTTAGGTTTTTCACATTGCTAATGGAAATTCAGAGAAATTCCCTACATTTCACAGTACACTGGTTTATTGATTTCGGTTTGGATAATAAAGGTCGTCCAGTTAGTAAAAGTTTGCTCACAAGCATGAAAAATTGTGAGAGTGTGGAAGACATTAAATGATGCAACCGTAAACTTTATACTTTAAACCGAATAAAGTAACTTTTACTCCAAAACAATATAATGAAACAGAACATGTTTGGTTAAATGTAGGAGTATATCAGAAACTTAATTAGCTAAGGATTAATTTTATAATCTTATTCTAAAAGCGAAACCAGGTTGAGGCAAAGAAACGCGCAGGCAAATCATGCACTTGTGCTAAGATACAGCGAGAATACTATGGTTTAGTGGTTTGGATAACCGTCCATTATAATTTACGGGAACTGTGTATTGTCCACGAAATCGATATTTTCAGCGGTCTATCGCATGCGTCGATATTTCGATAAAAATGTTTCGCTTCAAAACGACAGTTATGCTTTGCGCAAACGGTCAAGAGAAGACAACCTGCAACGGAATGTGCACGCTCAAAAAAGGGGCGTGGATCATACTATCCAAGAAACAAAGAAATCTGTCTGCATTCGTGTTGAATTAACACGCGCTTCTCTCTGCTATACAGATTGCGGTGGATTTATGAACATTTCTTACACGATCATTTACTATAATAATAACCACATATATAAGCCCAAAAACAAACTATGCTTCCACCATGGATGCAAATATATATTTCACTTTGAGCTTTTCATATCGCTTTTCGAAAATTGAAGGATTTATTTTCATTATACAAGACTACGGTTATTTGTGGTATTTATGAATATATGTAAAATATAAAAGTGTTAAGTGAATAGTGAATATCAGAAATAATATTTCTTGGCATGTGCAAGCCAACCTAAGCATAAAACAACGCCATGCCATATTATAGCACCTTTTTTAGAAGTAAGGTTTTCCAAAGAAACTTAGCACGTACGGTAAACAAGTGGGACTTATATTTAATAACAAAAACGTGAGACATTAAGGGATAACGTATATTCACGTTCGATTTCCATAACACAAACATCAAACATGTGTATAAGTTGATGCCCTTCGGTAGAATAATATTGTTTAATATCCTCATTTTTGTGTATTCACATACACCCAGATGTTGGAATCGTTAGGGCTACAAACCATTGCGAACTCCCATCACTGATTTCGGTGCTGTGTGATATATTGAATCTTTGAAAGCAGGATGTTTTCAACTTTAAGTAGCAGATACCTCTTCTGCATATTCCCTCATATGGTGAACGAATACGTTCGTTATCATTTTCATTGTAGGTAGCGAGAATCATCAAAATATTATACGAGAGTCACCAAGCAATCCGTTGGCGAGTCAATATTGTGACAGTGCTCGTGCTCTCCACGTTTTCACTAATGCATAATCCAACTAACTCGACATCATATTCTTAGTTCATAATAGATATAATAAAGAGAATGTTTCTTTGAGATGGACCATTGTGAATGCCAAAGGATTCATGACAGACAAACGTGACTGAAATTATTTGGTCCACATTTCTATATCACTCCGAACAACACCAATTTGGGAGATTATTCAAGGGAATTCACGTAACATGTCCTCACCAATAACAATAAATTGTTTTACGAAATGATTACTCGCAGCTCTAGATCGGCAGCTTCCTTTGAATTTGTGTAACAAAAAATGAAATCTTAATGTTGTTGGACTCCTATGGTCGATTTCGACCATGGATGTACATCACGTCGCATTGATGTCATGTTATGCAGTTATTGAATGAAGAAAAAGTTCGATTCGGGAGTAACAATTTCTCCCGCAGCGCGTGCAACGATATTCAGAACTCTGTTCCATTGCCTCTGTTGCACACCGGCGGAGTGATCAGCATTCAGCAAACAAGAGCTCTATTTGCTCCTCCTCCGTTTGCAGACGACGATTTACACAACCACTTCAAAGTGCGCTGTCAAGAGCAGGTTCTTTCCAGCTTGCGAGTTTATTGTCAAGAGATTCCATATCTCTTTTGCAAATATTTTTGTATGGCAACTGCGTTCTGCCTAATGGTCAACTTTCCAATTGCAAATCACCGTAGAGTAGATCTTTCGGAATAAGAACATTTCTATTCAATAGACATGACCGAGCCATCGCAGGAGGCGCTGGCGTAATAGGGTAACTATAGCTTCTCGCATTTAGGACCTGCAGACCAGCTTCTGGTAGCACTCTAGCGTTAGTCATTCTGTCAATCCACGATATGTTCAAGATACGACGGATGCTCTGTAGATGGAAAGCATTCAGCTTTTGTTTGTGTCTCGCGTGCCGTATAATAAAGCATTTAGTACGCACGCGCTGTATACTATTATCCTTGTCTTCACAGTCAGCTTGCGATTACCCCAAATACGAGCGTTTAATCGAGACAAAATGACAGCTGCTCTGTCAATACGCCTATCAATCTTCGTATGTATCGATAGGTAAATCGCAACGGTTAAACTAAGATATGTCAAATGATGTACTGGTTCAAACTGACAGTTTTCAGCAGTGATGATTGGTAGCGATACAGTTCCTTGACCAAGGACTTTGGTCTTGCTCATACTGATTGGTAGGTCAAACCATTCTCATGTCGACGAAAAACAGTCTATTAGCGACTGCAGGTTCTCTTGCGAGTGAGCAATAAAGGCTGCATCGTCGGCAACCAACAGGTCACGGAATAATACACACCGTACTTCGGTTTGCACTCTTAACCGGACGAGGTTGAAAAGCTTACCATTACTTCGTTTGCGTAGGTAAATGCTTTCTGCTCTCGTCCTAAAAGCGTGCTTTGGGAGCACAGCAAAGAAAATGCTGAATAGCGTGGGAGCGAGAACACACTTTTGCTTGACGCCTCGGTAAATTTAAAATGCTTATGAACTGAAACAGTTAAAATAAACTGAGCCTTCATGCCTGCCTGGAACGAAAAAACGAGTCCAAGCAGCCTTGAGGGGTAGCCTTTCATATCAGGCATTCTAAAATACCCTGCCTGCTGACTCAGTAGAATGCCTCAATTATCTAATTAGAAACAGCTTATAATGGCATACTCTGTTGCCGACACTATTCTCGAACTTGCCTCAGGGAGAAAATCATGTCAACATTTGATATTCACTTGCGTAAGCCACATTGAGATTCAGACTGAATTCTATCAGCTAAAAATTCCAGTCAGATCTGTAAGACTCCAGCAAACAATTTGACTACATCATTCATCAGGTAGATTTCTCTGTAATTGTTGCAGTCGCCTATGTCACCCTTATTCTTTATTGGTGATAAGATATTTGTGTATCGCATCTCTTGTGGGACACTCACCCCCTGCCAGCATTGCAGAACGAAATGGTGAAGAGGATGTAATAATGCTGATTTACCGCATTTGTTAAGCTCAGGTGAAAATCGGTCGTCATCAGAGGCCTAACAATTCGCTTAGCGGTCGATTGCCTTATTGATCTCATCAATTGTCCGCAGGAGTTCGACATTTTCAAGTGCATGCAGTAGATGCAAGAATGCATGCAGCAGCCAGTGCATGTAGCAAGTTCAAGAGCAGAGAGATGAGAGGTGCTCTAACCATCATTCCATCTGTTGAGTTTTGTCCACATTCGGCTCACCAGATAAAGACTAAATTTGAGCCGTTTTAGGTTTGCTTGGGCCAATGGCTCTCTTGATCTCATCATACATACATTGAAAATTTCCGGTATCCGCAGCGTTTTGGATATTGAGCCTACATTTAGTCCAATAGACGTTTGCACATCGCTTTTAGTCTGTTGGACCTTATTTCTAGCTGCTTTTAGAAGACGTATGTTTTCATATGTTGGCATACATTTGAACCTCGATAATGCTGAGCAGCTCTGACTCAGCGCTGCAGTCATCTTAGGAGCGTTTGCTTCGAACCAGTCGCTCATTCGAGCTTTCGTCGGTCCAAACGTGGAAAGTAAGTTTCTGCATATGCAGCTTCTTATCAATTACCAGTTATCTGAAGCAGATTAAATTGTGGCTGTTTTGTTGAACTCGTATGTGAAGGCTTCGCGATTCTCACAGTTAGGTTAGGTTCGCACATGCAAGTGACGTCTCTCCTATACTAAGCAGAAAATTTGGTGCGGTGACATCTAGTGTGGATAAGCTCCTGTTCTGCATTCACCAGTGAATCATCGATGTCGCAGTCTGCGCTTTGATGTGGTCTGGTGGAAAGCACGCTTCCTATATTATATCGCTTAACAATGATAAGATCATGCTGATATCGATGATTACAGCGAGGATGTTTTCAAGAGACTTTATGCTGTGGTTTTGTTTGAAAGAAAGTGCTACTGACACAAATATGAAATTGTGGGCACAATTCTGAAAAGCGTTGCCTATTTTCATTGGTTCTACTTACACCGAACCATTTTACACAGTTTCAATCTGCAATAATTGCGGCATTGAAATCACCCAATAGCACTACACAGTATTTCTGTGTCACGTTGTTCAGGACGGCTCTGAGTTTATGATAAAAAGCGTCTTTTTCATCAGGCGTCGCTGAAAGCGTTGGCACACTAACGTTGGCCGGCGTAATGGTACCAGTAATGCACCTCAGATTTGAAGTCCAGATCCGTTTCCTCCCGCTGCTGATCGGTTTCGTTGCTTTTAATATGTCGTTCAACACGGCAAACCAACGCCATGCATTCGAGGCTTATTGGAACCTCATCCTTTCCAAAAGTATGTGTAATCACTTTTTGTTAGCTCACCAGCGTCTGGTAATCGCGTTTCTTGTGAAGCAGCCACGTCGACATTCAGCCACTTCAGCTCATTGTTAATCAAATCGGACTTTCTAATCTCTCTGCTATTCAAAACGCCTTTGCGAAATCCCGGAAGCATGGACCGGACGTTCGAGGGTCGGAGTTTAGAAACTGACTTTTGTTGTTCGGTATTTCGATTTGCTGGTGCGGAAAAATACAGTTGGTTAATTCGTAATCCCCATGCACCCAATAATGATAGCGGACCGTGGCGAATAGGAAACTTATTGACTGAGGTATGCCAACCTTAAGGCAGGCGGTAGCCGTCCAATGAGACCTAACATTCTCTTCCATCGTCGAAAGCATCCCCAGGCGCTTAGCTTAACGCTAGTCGAGCCATAGCTGTTAACCGATAACTGCTACTTTGTGTGTTATTTTCCGTAAAAGCAGAATGGAGAGTCCTTTTCATTGGTGCGTTGTGATGTACGCCGTTGCAGTTCAATAGGGAGAACTAGCTTTTTCCCCTTCAGTAAGTGCTTTCTTTCCGGGGAACCACTGGAACCGAAGGAGCATCTAGGCTGAGACGTTCGGACAACGATGCCGTCGCAGGAGCTGGCGGGACGGAGTTTAATAAACTTCGCACTTTCTAACGAGAGTCCGGCTCCGGAATTTCCCTCGAGGTTTACTCCTGAAAACTTTTCCCATAAATGGATGTAGCATTACGACAATGGACGTTTGATAGAAGGGATTTCCTCCTTCTAGGTGGGCCGCCTTCATGTATAGCGAGCTTAACCTGCCAGAAGAATGCTGGTTTTGAGGCGGCAGTCAACCGCCTTCGCCCTTTTTCCTGTTTGTAGGAGCAGTTCCGCCGGGTCACACAGGACCACATGTGCAGGCCAGGAGCTGGACTTGGTTGTCATTGGCTATATGAAACGCGGGCCTTTGGAGCATTTTTGAAATCAGGAGCTTATCCTCGAAACCGCCCCAGTCGTGAAAACTTTGAAACCAAAAGGGTTAACAAATATATTATGTAAATTTAACATCCAGAATTTATTCCCTTTATTGAGTTTGTGAATCAAGATGTCATGTGAAAGAAACGGAGGGATTTCATTTAAATATCTGGTTCCTCACCTAATAACTTGTCTATCCATTCAAGTCCTGAAATCAAATATAATTCGGTTCAATAAAGGATGTCTAAATATGTTACAAATAAGGCATTTTAGTGTTATGAAAAACGTCAGTCGAATCTGATAAAATCCATTGAATTTATTATATATATAGATATATATATATATATATATATATATATAAAGGAATTGAGAATAGTATGTTCATCATTTGATAACGTTTTCAGCCCTCCTCAAAACATGGATAATCACCGTGCTTTTCCCGCATATCTGTTGACTGAAAACAACAGGAATTGCTAACTTAGGGTGATTGTTTTTGATATCAAGGCACGCATATGTACGTTCGTGTTTCTGTCATGTTAATTTTCAACTTGAGAAGTTATATTCCATTTGAATTATAAAAATTAAACGGATTTGTATTCTACCAAACCATGTTTATTGCCGTTACTTTCAATGTTTTCTTCAAGTGAAGTGTATGCTTGATTGCCTATTTTCAATGAAAGAATTCAAAAGAATGTTTTTTCCAATGCTTAACAGTGAATGCAATGGGAAAACTAGCGTGTAAGACTTCCAGTTTCATTTCATGTCTAGGCACCTGTTCCTAGTTCAGGTATTCTCAAGTATCTTGATCATGGTTGTTTGGTGTATGCTACTGAATGATTGCATTGCATCGGAAAAGCTTGGTTTCGAAAATTTTGTTAATGATAAGGAAGAATTGTTAGTAAAATTGAAACTAGATTCGAAAAACAAACAGAGAGATTCCGGAGATAGACCCGGAATTAATTAGAATATCTTAACCCACTTGATCGAACGGGGGTGTTTTTTATATTAAACTTTCGCTACTTCATGCGCATTCAGACCGTGATCCAACAGTCCGGATTTCGTATGTGTGTCATTGAAATGCAGGTATGGTATCCTTTGTGTTTCTAAAATTTTAATCATCAACATGTGGATTTATTTTCCATATGATGTAGAAAAATTGAACAGCTCCTTTATTAGACGGAATGCTGCGAACGACGAAAACATTATGCGCTTATGATGTACATTCGTGGATGACATCAACTGAAGGAGGTCGACAAAAGACGTCTTTATCTCAGAATAAATAATTCCTGTGTTGCATCATTGCAGTGAAACCACTAATATATAAATAAACTGTTAAATCACAATGCACCTATTGAATTTCTTGGAAGTGAAAAACGTTCAAATCTATCCACAAAGCAGAATATTGAGTAATCAGAGGTGAAATAACTTTTGACACTGAAATGCAGCGTGTAGTTACAATAAAGAAATGGAAAAACAGTTTAAGAGCAACCATTAAACTATACATATGCTCACAACCTTTGTGCTTGCGATTGCTGAATGGATGCTGAACTATTTCAAACTTTGGAACACAGCTGGGGTAACCACCTCAACCCTGGACCCACAATATATAGATTCCAATATTTATAAACAAAATAACTAATAAGTGTTTGTCTAAATATTTGAAATAGTATCGTCGTTGGAACAGCAAATGTCTCGTAGGTAATACATCTTATGTTTACTCAACGGTAACTAAAAAACAAGGATCGTTAGGTTTTGCAGATTATGGTCGTATTGCGAGAGATATACACCAGGGCGAGCTGCAATTAGGACGTCGAGTATCAAACAGACCAAAATTGCGGAACAAAACGTTTGTTGAGGAGATATAGAAGCTCTTGGCATTGACCCTTCTAGTTGGGAAGAATTTGCTCATGAGAGCTTACATTGGAGCCATTGTGTGGAGCGTCGTCTGCAAGCTGAAGATGAGGAGATGACGTTTCTAGCTGATGAACCCAGCTCACCCCGCCAGCGTGCAACTGATGCAATACAATCGAGATTCTATTTTATTTACTAGCGCTGAACAAGAGATTGTTTTAGTCCTTTTAAAAGCTGCGGAATATGAACATTCAGCCAATTGTGTTGTGCATGCATGGTCGACATCGACCAAAGAAGGCCAACAACGTCAACTCATTATCAAGACACCAGAAAAAATGCTGTTAAATATAATCAATTTGCTTTTCGCGCGGTATTCCAGGTAACTAGACCAATAGCTCTGCAATGGTATCTGCAGTAGTTATTGTCCACCCACTCAAGTAGATTCGACATGTGAGCAATTTATTATTATTGAACAAATCCAAATAATATCAGCAAAAATTATGCGAAATTACACCAAACTAACATAGTATATTCTGGACCTATCAAAAATCTACATCAAACACACCGTATAAATAGGTTTTCAATTTATGATAATGTTATCGCTATTCACAAACCCCAAATTTTTATTCATTGGAAAGTGTTTCTTAGTGATTTTTAATGATTATAAATACACACAATAAGATATCCAATGCTGTATAAGTTAAAAACATGGGTTAAAATTTCAACGAACCAGGTGCTCCTGAAATAAAGAAAAAAATATTAGTTCTAAAAGTTATTCCTGAATGCATCTGTCACAGTTAAACACTGGATGACCATTTGAAACAGACTAATATATGTGACACGATGAAATTACTTATACGGAACGGATTTCTGACTGTTTGCCATCATTTGTTTGAGAAAGTAAGACTATGTCTTGCAATCCTGATATCAACAAAAGAGTCGCAAACAATTTTATACCTGGAAGCTAGGGTTAATTGCGTTGGCTCACCATACAAATAAATGGCTGCTCCACAATTTAAAAAACCAATGATTAGGAAATTTACATCCATTTATTTTCTGGCATCCACTGTATTGGATGTGAAATTGTGATGATTTTTCTATTTTTGTAATCACAAAGCGTAATTTATTTCATATTAGCAAATATGAAGTTCGCATTTCTAACACTTTGGCAATACATGCATGAAACTCAAGTTAATCATTATCTGTCAATTTGGTCGATTAAGTGATTATGTTTTGTTTGTTTAGAACGCAACCTACATCTCTAAGTCAATATTCCTCAGTCTGTTATAAAATGATTGACAAGCATAGACGCATTGTCTCACCGTTCTTTTCTGCTCCGCGATGAAAGCATGTGATTTAATCTATCAATGAAAAACTGGCTTTCGTTACGTCTTACCTATCTGCTACGTTATTGAACTCACGGTAGACTCATGATTATGTCCTACTACGTTTGTGTATGAATGCGGAAATCTAAATTTAATCGTAAACAACAGATGTTTTCTCAGCGAAATTAAACTGATTAAATAACCACACGGCTTGCTTAATTACAACACATAGATCATTTCCAATTTTGACCATCGGTCCCGCTCTCAGTCATGTGAGAATACTGGCACTCATTCATATGTAACAAGAGTATGAATCTTATTCAGTTTTTGTTGTGTACCCAAGTTCTGAGCAATAGTGTCAACCAACCAATATTGTTTCCATGTGGATAACACATAGACATCGTATTAGTTAAATCGAATATTGATATTGGTCATGCCTGCTTGACTTGACATCCTACCTAGGCATATAATACGGTGATCAGCATTACAGTAATAATAGTGTTAGTGGTTAAGTTATTTCCACCAAATCATAATCATTTTTCGGACTAAGATTATTAGCCCGACTACGTTTCTTTGTCAGATGGAGAACGTTACCAAAATCTGCTTCAATGTATTGAATAATACATTCATTAAAATTGTGTACAAAAATAAATCATTGTAACTTAACCGCTTCAGTTTAGCACACATTCGAAATAAACCGGCTTAAACAGGTTAAAGGAAAAGGTAAACATGCATATTACATGGAATCAAATTTTAATCCGCTCAACGATTAACAGCTTAACACTACATTGTTAATCCAGAGAATCACGAAAAAGGAAGGATAATAAATTTCTAATAATTTTAAAATTTTTTTGTAACCTGAAATTATTGATTGGTAACACAATTCAAACAGTTGAATAGAAAAACAGTATAAGCGAAAGATACTCACCAACATGATATATCATCAGTAAAACAAAACACAGGTCAAAACGCATCTTTGTTTTCCGTACCAATTACTCATGTTTAGTGTTGATAATATTCATATATGAATATTCAGCCAATCGATTTCTAGTTATCAAATTCGAATTTGATTGGAGACTTTAACTTTCAATTTGATTGGAAGTTTAACCGTGTTCAACACATGATGGTGCATCTTAATTGAGATTGGTAAGATAATAGCGTTCGGTAACGAGCTCGAAATATTTTATGTTATAATACATTTCTGTTGATTAAAACGTGTTTCGAAATACATTTGAGAAGAGATACATACCAACATGTTGCAAATGACCAAATATTACCTGAACTGAAGCAAGACATGATAGACATTTGGTTACGTAAACAACAAGGATTTTCAATAATTCTTCATCGCCTAATTAATCAGAGCACATGCTGGAAACATTCGAGAAGAAATGTAGATGCATGTTCGACATTCTACCAGGTTACCCAGGCATTTCTAAAATTTTCTATCGATTGAAGCATAAATTCATTCGAAGAAAGCCTAATCAATACTGAACAGTAAACATCAAGTGGAATCCTACTTACGGAGCGGATCCAATTTTTAAGTCAGGTCGGTTGGTGGATATTATAGTGGACGGAGCAATCTAGCAAACTGCATTAATGCAAATATAAATAGTTGCTATTCACCTTATACATACTAGTTGATTTAATATTTATTTTCTTTGAAAACGCTCAACATTAGCCCCATCATTTAGTGGGGCTCTGTGATCACTAATAATATATTGACCTGCATACAAAATAGGTAGAAAATCGACCACTGATACTGGTCATTCCCAAAAAACGTGGAACAACACACGCGTTATATAGTTCGTTAAGCTGTAATTTAATTTTAGTCGAAGGGGTTGACCACCACTTTTGGATATTACCGTTAACTGACTACGACTCTTCTTTTGCAGGAGTGAAACGTTATCCTAAACCTGATCTGTATGATGCCACATACATTTGTTAGCATTATGAATGCACGATAGGTGTTAATCTTAAACCACTTGATTTTCATGTCATCTGCCAAAATGATCTGAGTGCACGATAAAGTGATCCTGACACACACGCACCGCTTCCAAATGCAAAAGCAGAGGTGCACCACGAGTTCCTGTTACGGCGCAACATAACAAACTTCGTTGGTTGTATGAATCGTCTATCTTCACCTCATGAATACTAGTTGATACAATTTTTGTTTTTTTGAGGAAAGAACCTCAACATTGTGCCCATCACTTATTTAGTTTTACGAATGTCAGGCGACATGTAAACAGACCTTGTTCAAGATCACTTTTAATACAGTGACGTCGATAAACACTGAGTGGAATCTCGACCACTGATCGTGGTCATACCCACGAAACGTGAAACAACGTAGGCGTAATATAGGGTGTTTAGCAGTTAGAAAAGTTTAGTGGTGGATTTTGACCACCGCATAATTATATATTAACTTTTTCTGACAAGGATCCATCTCTAGCAGAAGTGCAACGTTATTATGCATTAATCTATATGATGACACTCGCATTTGTTAGCATTATGAATGCACGATAGGTGTTAAACATAAACCAGTTGTTTTTCATGTCATTTGCTAAAATGATCAGAGTGCACGAACAAGTGATGATTACACCCATGCTCCGCTTCCAAACGCGATAGCTCACTAGGTCTCAGTCAGAGGTGCACCATGAGTTCATATTGCGGCGCAACAAAACAAACTTCGGTGATTGTATGAACCTTTTATTTTTTCAAGAGTAACGTGTTCAAGGTTTTACAAACCTTATGAGAAAAACATTATTTATTTGCTGGCAATATGGCGACCAAATGCACCATCGATTCAGCTATATGCTTCGCCGTGATTACATTGATTTAGGTTAGATTATTAACAATGCGCTCAATGCATTCGTTCAGGAGTGTGATTTAAATATTGTTATATTGTCCTTTGTCAGTTTACTGTTTAAAATATCAACTGAACCAATTTCTGTCTTCGGAAGCCACCTTTTTGTATAAAATAAATGATAAGACTTTTTACATAATTGTATCATCTTATCCTATGCATGATGCGCGAAATGTTTGGCGAGTGAATTTCAAGCGAATTTTGTCAAACCAATCGTGCTTAGCGTTTAGAATTTACGGTGGATAACGACAAAATTATTAACTGATATTTGCATTCAAGAAAAAAGACTAATTAACTCCCGAGTGAACACATTACATGCACAAATATGAAGACGTAATTTCATCGAACCGTTTCATCATTAGATTCACACAGCGTGAGGTTCATTAGTTTATCATGTAATAGAGACGACGAAACAAACCGAAAATGGCCCATTGAAGGGCGATTTGAAGGCGCATACAGCATGTTATGCAAAGCGTGTTGTTACAAGCCCATTGACGGTATGTGTTTTGTATATGTGAAGCAACACACATAAACTTGAACCATGCGTCAGTTTGCTTAAAGCTAATGATTGAGAAAACTATCCATTCCTTTCTGATGCACCTCGAGGATATGACACATTTATCTAGCAGTAAGACCATCATTTAAAAAATCATATTTGATGAATGTTCGTGTGTTTGCATAGACCAGGCATCAATGGACATTTACGCTTCAATCGATCAGACCGAAACGGTTTCGGATACAGCCACGGGATCAGAGTGAATATGAAATCCTATATCGTAATTCCGCAATTGCGAAGCACGTTCTAGTTACGGGTCACAGCTCCGAGCTCAATATTGTGGAAATGTTGAGACTGGGCAATAAAGAGCATAGCGAAATTTTACTCACGGTGGTGGCCGAATGTTTAAGTCAGGTCGAATTTCGGATATTAAGGGGGGCGCAGCAATCTAGCAAACGGCATTGATGTAAAATTAAATATTTGTTATTCACCTTATAAATACTAGTTGATTAAATTTATGTTTTTTTGAACAAAACCGCAAAATGTTACCCATTACCTAATTTGATTTAAGAATTTCGGGCGGTCGGTAAACAGACCTTGTCCTAGATCACTTTTAATAGAGTGACGTCGACAAACACTAGGTGGAATCTCCACAACCGATCGTGGTCATATTCACGAAACGTGTAACAACGTGGGCGTAATAGAGGATATTAAACGGTACGGTAATTTTAGTGGTAGGGTTTGACCATCGCATAATTCTATTACCTGTTCCTGACTAGGACCATTCTCTCGCAGAAGTAAAACGTTATCCTAAAACTGATCTATGTGATGGCACTCACATTTGTTAGCATTATGAATGCACGATACGTCCTAAACACAAACCAGTTGATTTTCATGTCATTTGTCAAAATGTTCTGAGTGCACGATACAGTGATGCTGACACCCTCGCACCGCTTTCAAACGCGATAACAGATGTGCACCACGAGTTCATATAACGGCGCAACAAAACAAACTTCGTTGATTGTATGAATCATCTATCTTTTCAAGAGAAACCTGTTTAAGGTTTTCTGAACCTTTAGAGAAAATCATTATTCATCTGCTTGCGACGTGGCGACCACGTGTACCAATGATTCAGCTATATGCTTCGCTGTGATTTAATAGATTTATGTTAGATTATTACCAATGCGCTTAATACATTCGTGCAAAAGTGTTATTTGAATCTTGATATATTGTCCGTTGTCAATTCACTGTGCAAAATGTCAATAGTATCAATTTCTGTTTTGGGAAACCGACTTTTGTGCATGAAATAATTGGAAGCGTTTTCACATAATTGTGTCATTTTATCAATTGCATGATCCGCAAAACGTTCGTGGAATAAATTTTAAGCAAATTTTGCCAAATCAATCGTGCATAGCGTTTAGAATACATGGTGAATAACGGAGAATTTATTTACTAATATTCGCAATCAAGAAATATAAACGTAATTAACTTCCAAGTTAACATATTTCATGCACACATTTAAAAACGTAATTTCGTCGTAAAATTTCATCACCAGATTTACACAGCGTGCAGTTCATTAGTGTATCTGGTGATAGAATGCAGCGATGAAAAAATCGAGAGAAGGCGCACCGAAGGGCGATTTAAAGGCTCATAGAGCAGCGTTATCCAAAACGTATAGCTACAAGCCATTTAAGGGTATGTGTATTGCAAATGTGAAGCAATTCGTATGATCTTGAACCAGGCTTCCATTCGCCTGACATTTATCATAGAGAAAACAATCAATTCCGTTCTGATGCATGTCAAAGTTGAAACACCTCTATCTAGCAGTAAAAACATTATTTACAGTGTCATATTTATTGAATGTTCGTGTGTTTGCCTAGAACAGACTTCCATGGACATTTACTCTTGAATCGATCAGACCGAAAACGGTTCCGGAGATCGACGCGGGATTACATGTAATATAAAACCTAAAATCTTGACGGTTCCGAGATGAATATATGAGAAATATTGAGCGTGTGTAGTAAACAGCATAGCGTGATCCTACTCACAATGGCGCTCCACTTTTCAAGCCATGTCGACTGGCAGATATTCAGGTGGACGCAGCAATCTAGAAAACCACATTGATTTGAACGTAACTATTTGTTATTCACCATATACATACTAGTTAATTCGATTATTGTTTTTTTGAAAAAACCTCAACATTGTGCCCATTACTTATTCTCTTTTACGAATGTCAGGCGCTGTGTAATCGGACCATGTCTGTTATTACACTTACTGATTTACCGTTGATATACTCTAGGTGGAAACTCGACAATTCATCGTCGTCATTTCCGCGAAACATGAAACAACTTAGGCGTAATATAGGAGGTTGAGCGGTAAGGTTATTTAGTGGTGGGGTTGACCACCACTTAATCATATTACAAATTTAAAGGCGTAATTTCATGGAATCATTTAATCATTAGATTCACACAGCGTGAATTACGTTAGTTTATATTGTAAGAGAGACAACGGAACAAACAGAAAAGTGCGCACCGAAGGGCGATTTGAAGGCGCATAGAGCAGGTTATGCAAAACGTATTGTTACAAGCCAATCGACGATATGTGTTTTGCATATGTGAAGCAGCACATATAATCTTGAACCATGCGTCAGTTTGCTTAAAGCTAATGATTGAGAAAACTATCCATTCCTTTCTGATGCACCTCGAGGATATGGCACATTTATCTAGCAGTAAGACCATCATTTACAAAATCATATTTGATGAATGTTCGTGTGTTTGCATAGAGCAGGCATCAATGGACATTTACGCTTCAATCGATCAGACCGAAACGGTTTCGGATACAGCCACGGGATCAGAGTGAATATGAAATCCTATATCGTAATTCCGCAATTGCGAAGCACGTTCTAGTTACGGGTCACAGCTCCGAGCTCAATATTGTGGAAATGTTGAGACTGGGCAATAAAGAGCATAGCGAAATTTTACTCACGGTGGTGGCCGAATGTTTAAGTCAGGTCGAATTTCGGATATTAAGGGGGGCGCAGCAATCTAGCAAACGGCATTGATGTAAAATTAAATATTTGTTATTCACCTTATAAATACTAGTTGATTAAATTTATGTTTTTTTGAACAAAACCGCAAAATGTTACCCATTACCTAATTTGATTTAAGAATTTCGGGCGGTCGGTAAACAGACCTTGTCCTAGATCACTTTTAATAGAGTGACGTCGACAAACACTAGGTGGAATCTCCACAACCGATCGTGGTCATATTCACGAAACGTGTAACAACGTGGGCGTAATAGAGGATATTAAACGGTACGGTAATTTTAGTGGTAGGGTTTGACCATCGCATAATTCTATTACCTGTTCCTGACTAGGACCATTCTCTCGCAGAAGTAAAACGTTATCCTAAAACTGATCTATGTGATGGCACTCACATTTGTTAGCATTATGAATGCACGATACGTCCTAAACACAAACCAGTTGATTTTCATGTCATTTGCCAAAATGTTCTGAGTGCACGATACAGTGATGCTGACACCCACGCACCGCTTTCAAACGCGATAACAGATGTGCACCACGAGTTCATATAACGGCGCAACAAAACAAACTTCGTTGATTGTATGAATCATCTATCTTTTCAAGAGAAACCTGTTTAAGGTTTTCTGAACCTTAGAGAAAATCATTATTCATCTGCTTGCGACGTGGCGACCACGTGTACCAATGATTCAGCTATATGCTTCGCTGTGATTTAATAGATTTATGTTAGATTATTACCAATGCGCTTAATACATTCGTGCAAAAGTGTTATTTGAATCTTGATATATTGTCCGGTGTCAATTCACTGTGCAAAATGTCAATAGTATCAATTTCTGTTTTGGGAAACCGACTTTTGTGCATGAAATAATTGGAAGCGTTTTCACATAATTGTGTCATTTTATCAATTGCATGATCCGCAAAACGTTCGTAAAATAAATTTTAAGCAAATTTTGCCAAATCAATCGTGCATAGCGTTTAGAATACATGGTGAATAACGGAGAATTTATTTACTAATATTCGCAATCAAGAAATATAAACGTAATTAACTTTCAAGTTAACATATTTCATGCACACATTTAAAAACGTAATTTCGTCGTAAAATTTCATCACCAGATTTACACAGCGTGCAGTTCATTAGTGTATCTGGTGATAGAATGCAGCGATGAAAAAATCGAGAGAAGGCGCACCGAAGGGCGATTTAAAGGCTCATAGAGCAGCGTTATCCGAAACGTATAGCTACAAGACATTTAAGGGTATGTGTATTGCAAATGTGAAGCAATTCGTATGATCTTGAACCAGGCTTCCATTCGCCTGACATTTATCATAGAGAAAACAATCAATTCCGTTCTGATGCATGTCAAAGTTGAAACACCTCTATCTAGCAGTAAAAACATTATTTACAGTGTCATATTTATTGAATGTTCGTGTGTTTGCCTAGAACAGACTTCCATGGACATTTACTCTTGAATCGATCAGACCGAAAACGGTTCCGGAGATCGACGCGGGATTACATGTAATATAAAACCTAAAATCTTGACAGTTCCGAGATGAATATATGAGAAATATTGAGCGTGTGTAGTAAACAGCATAGCGTGATCCTACTCACAATGGCGCTCCACTTTTCAAGCCATGTCGACTGGCAGATATTCAGGTGGACGCAGCAATCTAGAAAACCACATTGATTTGAACGTAACTATTTGTTATTCACCATATACATACTAGTTAATTCGATTATTGTTTTTTTGAAAAAACCTCAACATTGTGCCCATTACTTATTCTCTTTTACGAATGTCAGGCGCTGTGTAATCGGACCATGTCTGTTATCACACTTACTGATTTACCGTTGATATACTCTAGGTGGAAACTCGACAATTCATCGTCGTCATTTCCGCGAAACATGAAACAACTTAGGCGTAATATAGGAGGTTGAGCGGTAAGGTTATTAAGTGTGGAGGTTGACCACCACTTAATCATATTACAAATTTAAAGACGTAATTTCATGGAATCATTTAATCATTAGATTTACACAGCGTGAATTACGTTAGTTTATCTTGTAAGAGAGACAACGGAACAAACAGAAAAGTGCGCACCGAAGGGCGATTTGAAGGCGCATAGAGCAGGTTATGCAAAACGTATTGTTACAAGCCAATCGACGATATGTGTTTTGCATATGTGAAGCAGCACATATAATCTTCAACTATGCGTCCGTTTGCCTAAAGCTAATGATTGAGAAAACTACGAATTCCTTTCTGATGCACCTTAAAGTTATGGCACATTTATCTAGCAGTGAGAATATCATTTACAAAATCATATTTAATGAATGTTCATGTGTTTACATAGAGCAGGCATCAATGGACATTTACGATTTAATCGATTAGACCGAAAACGGTTCCGTAGATAGCTACGGGATTAGAGTGAATATAAAACCATATATCGTAATGCCGCCATTGCGAAGCACGTTTTGAGTACGGGTCGAAACTCCGAGCTGAATATTGTGGAAATGTTGATACTGGGTGATAAAGAGCATAGCGAAATCGTACTCACGGTGGCGGTCAAATGTTTAAGTCAGGTCGACTGGCGGATATTGAGGGCGACGCGGAAATCTAGCAAACGGCATTGATGTAAAATTAAATATTCGTTATTCAACTTATAAATACTAGTTGATTCAATTTGTTTTTTTGAACAAAACCGCAAAATTGTACTCATTCTTTTTTTACGAATTTCGGGCGGTCTGTAAACAGACCTTGTTCTAGATGACTTTTAATAGAGTGACGTCGACAAACACTAGGTGGAATCTCCACAACTGATCGTGGTCATATTCACGAAACGTGAAACAACGTGGGCGTAATAGAGGATATTAAACGATACGGTAATTTTAGTGGTAGGGTTTGACCATCGCATAATTCTATTACCTGTTCCTGACTAGGACCATTCTCTCGCAGAAGTAAAACGTTATCCTAAAACTGATCTATGTGATGGCACTCACATTTGTTAGCATTATGAATGCACGATACGTCCTAAACACAAACCAGTTGATTTTCATGTCATTTGCCAAAATGTTCTGAGTGCACGATACAGTGATGCTGACACCCACGCACCGCTTTCAAACGCGATAACAGATGTGCACCACGAGTTCATATAACGGCGCAACAAAACAAACTTCGTTGATTGTATGAATCATCTATCTTTTCAAGAGAAACCTGTTTAAGGTTTTCTGAACCATTAGAGAAAATCATTATTCTTCTGCTTGCGACGTGGCGACCACGTGTACCAATGATTCAGCTATATGCTTCGCTGTGATTTAATAGATTTATGTTAGATTATTACCAATGCGCTTAATACATTCGTGCAAAAGTGTTATTTGAATCTTGATATATTGTCCGGTGTCAATTCACTGTGCAAAATGTCAATAGTATCAATTTCTGTTTTGGGAAACCGACTTTTGTGCATGAAATAATTGGAAGCGTTTTCACATAATTGTGTCATTTTATCAATTGCATGATCCGCAAAACGTTCGTAAAATAATTTTAAGCAAATTTTGCCAAATCAATCGTGCATAGCGTTTAGAATACATGGTGAATAACGGAGAATTTATTTACTAATATTCGCAATCAAGAAATATAAACGTAATTAACTTCCAAGTTAACATATTTCATGCACACATTTAAAAACGTAATTTCGTCGTAAAATTTCATCACCAGATTTACACAGCGTGCAGTTCATTAGTGTATCTGGTGATAGAATGCAGCGATGAAAACATCGAGAGAAGGCGCACCGAAGGGCGATTTAAAGGCTCATAGAGCAGCGTTATCCAAAACGTATAGCTACAAGCCATTTAAGGGTATGTGTATTGCAAATGTGAAGCAATTCGTATGATCTTGAACCAGGCTTCCATTCGCCTGACATTTATCATAGAGAAAACAATCAATTCCGTTCTGATGCATGTCAAAGTTGAAACACCTCTATCTAGCATTAAGAACATTATTTACAGTGTCATATTTATTGAATGTTCGTGTGTTTGCCTAGAACAGACTTCCATGGACATTTACTCTTGAATCGATCAGACCGAAAACGGTTCCGGAGATCGACGCGGGATTACATGTAATATAAAACCTAAAATCTTGACAGTTCCGAGATGAATATATGAGAAATATTGAGCGTGTGTAGTAAACAGCATAGCGTGATCCTACTCACAATGGCGCTCCACTTTTCAATCCATGTCGACTGGCAGATATTCAGGTGGACGCAGCAATCTAGAAAACCACATTGATTTGAACGTAACTATTTGTTATTCACCATATACATACTAGTTAATTCGATTATTGTTTTTTTGAAAAAACCTCAACATTGTGCCCATTACTTATTTTCTTTTACGAATGTCAGGCGCTGTGTAATCGGACCATGTCTGTTATCACACTTACTGATTTACCGTTGATATACTCTAGGTGGAAACTCGACAATTCATCGTCGTCATTTCCGCGAAACATGAAACAACTTAGGCGTAATATAGGAGGTTGAGCGGTAAGGTTATTTAGTGGTGGAGGTTGACCACCACTTAATCATATTACAAATTTAAAGACGTAATTTCATGGAATCATTTAATCATTAGATTTACACAGCGTGAATTACGTTAGTTTATCTTGTAAGAGAGACAACGGAACAAACAGAAAAGTGCGCACCGAAGGGCGATTTGAAGGCGCATAGAGCAGGTTATGCAAAACGTATTGTTACAAGCCAATCGACGATATGTGTTTTGCATATGTGAAGCAGCACATATAATCTTCAACTATGCGTCCGTTTGCCTAAAGCTAATGATTGAGAAAACTACGAATTCCTTTCTGATGCACCTTAAAGTTATGGCACATTTATCTAGCAGTGAGAATATCATTTACAAAATCATATTTAATGAATGTTCATGTGTTTACATAGAGCAGGCATCAATGGACATTTACGATTTAATCGATTAGACCGAAATCGGTTCCGTAGATAGCTACGGGATTAGAGTGAATATAAAACCATATATCGTAATGCCGCCATTGCGAAGCACGTTTTGAGTACGGGTCGAAACTCCGAGCTGAATATTGTGGAAATGTTGATACTGGGTGATAAAGAAGCATAGCGAAATCGTACTCACGGTGGCGGTCAAATGTTTAAGTCAGGTCGACTGGCGGATATTGAGGGCGACGCGGAAATCTAGCAAACGGCATTGATGTAAAATTAAATATTCGTTATTCAACTTATAAATACTAGTTGATTCAATTTATGTTTTTTGAACAAAACCGCAAAATTGTACTCATTCTTTTTTTACGAATTTCGGGCGGTCTGTAAACAGACCTTGTTCTAGATGACTTTTAATAGAGTGACGTCGACAAACACTAGGTGGAATCTCCACAACTGATCGTGGTCATATTCACGAAACGTGAAACAACGTGGGCGTAATAGAGGATATTAAACGATACGGTAATTTTAGTGGTAGGGTTTGACCATCGCATAATTCTATTACCTGTTCCTGACTAGGACCCTTCTCTCGCAGAAGTAAAACGTTATCCTAAAACTGATCTATGTGATGGCACTCACATTTGTTAGCATTATGAATGCACGATACGTCCTAAACACAAACCAGTTGATTTTCATGTCATTTGCCAAAATGTTCTGAGTGCACGATACAGTGATGCTGACACCCACGCACCGCTTTCAAACGCGATAACAGATGTGCACCACGAGTTCATATAACGGCGCAACAAAACAAACTTCGTTGATTGTATGAATCATCTATCTTTTCAAGAGAAACCTGTTTAAGGTTTTCTGAACCATTAGAGAAAATCATTATTCTTCTGCTTGCGACGTGGCGACCACGTGTACCAATGATTCAGCTATATGCTTCGCTGTGATTTAATAGATTTATGTTAGATTATTACCAATGCGCTTAATACATTCGTGCAAAAGTGTTATTTGAATCTTGATATATTGTCCGGTGTCAATTCACTGTGCAAAATGTCAATAGTATCAATTTCTGTTTTGGGAAACCGACTTTTGTGCATGAAATAATTGGAAGCGTTTTCACATAATTGTGTCATTTTATCAATTGCATGATCCGCAAAACGTTCGTAAAATAATTTTAAGCAAATTTTGCCAAATCAATCGTGCATAGCGTTTAGAATACATGGTGAATAACGGAGAATTTATTTACTAATATTCGCAATCAAGAAATATAAACGTAATTAACTTCCAAGTTAACATATTTCATGCACACATTTAAAAACGTAATTTCGTCGTAAAATTTCATCACCAGATTTACACAGCGTGCAGTTCATTAGTGTATCTGGTGATAGAATGCAGCGATGAAAAAATCGAGAGAAGGCGCACCGAAGGGCGATTTAAAGGCTCATAGAGCAGCGTTATCCAAAACGTATAGCTACAAGCCATTTAAGGGTATGTGTATTGCAAATGTGAAGCAATTCGTATGATCTTGAACCAGGCTTCCATTCGCCTGACATTTATCATAGAGAAAACAATCAATTCCGTTCTGATGCATGTCAAAGTTGAAACACCTCTATCTAGCAGTAAGAACATTATTTACAGTGTCATATTTATTGAATGTTCGTGTGTTTGCCTAGAACAGACTTCCATGGACATTTACTCTTGAATCGATCAGACCGAAAACGGTTCCGGAGATCGACGCGGGATTACATGTAATATAAAACCTAAAATCTTGACAGTTCCGAGATGAATATATGAGAAATATTGAGCGTGTGTAGAAACAGCATAGCGTGATCCTACTCACAATGGCGCTCCACTTTTCAAGCCATGTCGACTGGCAGATATTCAGGTGGACGCAGCAATCTAGAAAACCACATTGATTTGAACGTAACTATTTGTTATTCACCATATACATACTAGTTAATTCGATTATTGTTTTTTTGAAAAAACCTCAACATTGTGCCCATTACTTATTCTCTTTTACGAATGTCAGGCGCTGTGTAATCGGACCATGTCTGTTATCACACTTACTGATTTACCGTTGATATACTCTAGGTGGAAACTCGACAATTCATCGTCGTCATTTCCGCGAAACATGAAACAACTTAGGCGTAATATAGGAGGTTGAGCGGTAAGGTTATTTAGTGGTGGAGGTTGACCACCACTTAATCATATTACAAATTTAAAGACGTAATTTCATGGAATCATTTAATCATTAGATTTACACAGCGTGAATTACGTTAGTTTATCTTGTAAGAGAGACAACGGAACAAACAGAAAAGTGCGCACCGAAGGGCGATTTGAAGGCGCATAGAGCAGGTTATGCAAAACGTATTGTTACAAGCCAATCGACGATATGTGTTTTGCATATGTGAAGCAGCACATATAATCTTCAACTATGCGTCCGTTTGCCTAAAGCTAATGATTGAGAAAACTATGAATTCCTTTCTGATGCACCTTAATGTTATGGCACATTTATCTAGCAGTGAGAATATCATTTACAAAATCATATTTAATGAATGTTCATGTGTTTACATAGAGCAGGCATCAATGGACATTTACGATTTAATCGATTAGACCGAAAACGGTTCCGTAGATAGCTACGGGATTAGAGTGAATATAAAACCATATATCGTAATGCCGCCATTGCGAAGCACGTTTTGAGTACGGGTCAAAACTCCGAGCTGAATATTGTGGAAATGTTGATACTGGGTGATAAAGAGCATAGCGAAATCGTACTCACGGTGGCGGTCAAATGTTTAAGTCAGGTCGACTGGCGGATATTGAGGGCGACGCGGAAATCTAGCAAACGGCATTGATGTAAAATTAAATATTCGTTATTCAACTTATAAATACTAGTTGATTCAATTTATGTTTTTCTGAACAAAACCGCAAAATTGTACTCAATCGTTTTTTTACGAATTTCGGGCGGTCTGTAAACAGACCTTGTTCTAGATGACTTTTAATAGAGTGACGTCGACAAACACTAGGTGGAATCTCCACAACTGATGGTGGTCATATTCACGAAACGTGAAACAACGTGGGCGTAATAGAGGATATGAAACGGTACGGTAATTTTAGTGGTAGGGTTTGACCATCGCATAATTCTATTACCTGTTCCTGACTAGGACCCTTCTCTCGCAGAAGTAAAACGTTATCCTAAAACTGATCTATGTGATGCACTCACATTTGTTAGCATTATGAATGCACGATACGTCCTAAACACAAACCAGTTGATTTTCATGTCATTTGCCAAAATGTTCTGAGTGCACGATACAGTGATGCTGACACCCACGCACCGCTTTCAAACGCGATAACAGATGTGCACCACGAGTTCATATAACGGCGGAACAAAACAAACTTCGTTGATTGTATGAATCATCTATCTTTTCAAGAGAAACCTGCTAAAGGTTTTCTGAACCTTTAGAGAAAATCATTATTCATCTGCTTGCGACGTGGTGGCCACGTGTACCAATGATTCAGCTCTATGCTTCGCTGTGATTTAATAGATTTATGTTAGATTATTACCAATACGCTTAATACATTCGTGCAAAAGTGTTATTTGAATCTTGATATATTGTCCGTTGTCAATTCACTGTGCAAAATGTCAAAAGTACCAATTTCTGTTTTGGGAAACCGACTTTTGTGCATGAAATAATTGGAAGAGTTTTCACATAATTGTGTCATTTTATCAATTGCATGATCCGCAAAACGTTCGTGAAATAAATTTTAAGCAAATTTTGCCAAATCAATCGTGCATAGCGTTCAGAATGCATGGTGAATAACGGATAATTTATTTACTAATATTCGCAATCAAGAAATATAAAAGTAATTAACTTCCAAGTTAACATATTTCATGCACACATTTGAAAACGTAATTTCGTCGTACAATTTCATCATCAGATTTACACAGCGTGCATTTTATTAGCGTATCTGGTGATAGAATGCAGCGATGAAAAAATCGAGAGAAGGCACAGCGAAGGGCGATTTAAAGGCTCATTGAGCAGCGTTATCCAAAACGTATAGCTACGAGCCATTTAAGGGTATGTGTATTGTAAATGTGAAGCAATTCGTATGATCTTGAACCAGGCTTCCATTCGCCTGACATTTATCATAGAGAAAACAATCAATTCCGTTCTGATGCATGCCAAAGTTGAAGCACCTTTATCTAGCAGTAAGAACATTATGTACATTATCATATTTATTGAATGTTCGTGTGTTTGCCTAGAACAGACTTCCATGAACATTTACTCTTGAATCGATTAGACCGAAAACGATTCCGGATATAGACAGGGGATTACATGGAATATAAACCCGAAATCGTGGCAAATCCGAGATGGATATAGGAGAAATATTGAGACTCTGTAATGAGCAGCATAGCGTAATCCTACTCACAATGGCTGTCCACTTTTCAAGTCATGTCGATTGGCAGATATTCAGGCGGACGCAGCAATCTAGTAAACATTTGTTATTCAGCATATACATAGAAGTTGATTCAATTTTTGTTTTCTTGAAAAAAACCTCAACAATGTACTCATTACTTATTTTCTTTTACGAATGTCAGGCGCTGTTTAATCGGACCTTGTCTGTCATCACATTTACTAGTTAAACGTTGATATACTCTAGGTGAAAACTCGACAATTCATAGTCGGCATTCTCGCGAAACGTGAAACAACTTAGGCGTGATATAGGAGTTTGAGAGGTAAGGTAATTTTAGTGGTGCGTGTTGACCACCACTTAATCATATTACCTTTTCCCGACTAAAACCCTTCTCTTGCATGTGTGAAGGGTAATCAAAAACAGAGCTATCTGATAACACTAATATTTGTTTGCATTATGGATGCACGCTAGGTCTTAAACATAATCCAGTTGGTTTTCATTTCATTTCCCAAAATGTTCTGAGTGCACGAACAAGTGATGATGACACCGACGCTCCACTTCCAAAGAAGATGGCTAACTAAGTCTCAGTCAGAAGTTGTCGTTAATTAGAACGCATATTTTATTCGAGATTTGATTCGATCTATGTTATTCACTTCATACAAGCTCAATTTCCTTTTTTACAACTTTTTCAACAGCATGTGGACCCTGATCTTTAAGTCCATACCTAATGAGTGCAAACACCAAGATGCCTGTCGTGCAATTGGAGTGATTGATGCAAATGCATGCAAATGTGCCTTCTGTTCATGATCATGTGTTCAAATGCATCCGACATATTTGTTACCTCATGACATGACATAACGAAAATAATGATTCTCTAATTCCTAATGTTCCTAATATGCATATTTATGTAATCCTAAGAGCTCAGTTATCATCATATAAAAATTAAAGTTTCGAGCAAGAGGTTTCATTAATCCGTATTGTCCTTAGAGATTTACTTTAATTTTCGATACTTATAAAGAAACATAAATAAACTCAAGCATTATTGCAGTCCAAATAATTTCCCTAGCACACGCACATAACAGAGTCAATAAACACAGATTACACTCAGGTAACACAGCCAACACAGATAACCAAGGTAAGCACAGGTTAACATTAACACAATTAAACATTCACAACATGGAAACACCCCGTGAACTGCACATAAGTAGACTGTCCAGCGATGGATTGAGGACGTTCCGCTACATTATAATTTTATGGAGTGAGGATGTACCGCGACATCGAATAATTTTATGAGATTGGTAGATTATATTTGGGCTTCATGGTGACGATACACAGAATATGAAGTTAAGATACTCTTAAAACTTTTTATTCACTGCCAACGTCGTCATTAATTAGAACACATATTTTATTCGAGATTTGATTATACCTATGTTCTCTTAATCATACAAGCACAATTTCATTTCTTTTCTTCATCTTTTTCAACCGCATGTGGACCCTGATTCGGATGTCCTTTCTTAATGTGTTCAACCTGCAAGATACCTGTCATGCATTCTGTGTGATTGATGGAAATGCATGCAAATGTGCCTTTTGTTCAATGATCATGTGCTCGAATACATTCGGCGTTATTGTTACCTCATGAGCTTAAACACGTTATTCGTACAAACGACTTTCGACGCTGTCTTATATACTTACATGTTGATGGTCCTGGTGCAACGTAATCTAGAAATACAGTGGAAAACATAACGAAAATATTGATGATCTAATTCTTAATGTTCCTAATATGCATATATATGTAATCCCAGGAGCTGAGATATCATTATATGAAAATTTAGGTTTTGAGCACGAGGTTTCATTAACCCGTTTTGTCCTTAAAGATTTACTTTAATTTTTGATACTTATAAAGAAACATAAATAAACTCCAGCATTACTGCAGTCCAAATATTCTTTCTAGCACACACACATAACAGAGTTAACAAACACAGATAAAACTCAGGTAACACAGCCAACACAGATAACCAAGGTAAACACAAGTTAACCTTAACACAATTTAACGTTCACAATATGGAAACATCTCGTAAACTGCACATAAGTATACTGTCCAGCGATGGAGTGAGGACGTGCCGCTACATTATAATTTTATGGAGTGAGGATGTTCCGCCACATTGAATAATTTTATGAGATTAGTAGATTATATTTGGGCTTCATGGTGACGATACATAAATCTGACTAATGATGAGTTGGGAATTTACATGGGATGTGTTTATAGAGCTCGCATGATTTGAAGTTTAGATACTCTCGAAGCATATTATTTAATACCTACGTTGTTGTTAATTAGAACATATATTTTATTCGAGATTTGATTAGATCTATGTTCTATACTTCATACAAGCGCAATTTCGTTTACTTTTCTTCAAATTATTCAACCGCATGTGGACACTGATCTTTAAGTACTTCCCTAATGAGTGCAAACAGCAAGATACGTGTCTTGCCATTCGTGTGATTGATGGGAATGCATGCAAGTGTGCAATTTGTTCATGATCGTGTGTTCAAATGCATTCGACGTATTTGTTACCTCATTAGCTCAAACTGGTTATACTTACAAACGACTTCCGACGCTGTATAATATACATATATTTTGATGGTCCAGGTGCAAGGTTATCTAGAAAAACAGTGGGAAAAATAACGGAAATAATGATTCTGTAATTCTTAATGTGTCTTAAAGATCATATATATGTATTATTACTACTCTTATTCCGTAAGCCTATCGCAGGTTGTTTATATATCGACTGTGCATTAGATAGCACTACATGCGTAGCCTGTTGACATTATATTGATCATGCTACTCTCATGATGTCAGCCTATCTTTCATCTCTCTCTCTCTCTTTCTCTCTCTCTCTCTATATATATATATAAATATATATATATATATACCATCCAAAAATTGGCTATCTACGAAAGGTGAGACACAAATTTGCATAATAAAGAACTCCTATGAGTAGCCTGTTAACTTTGAATTAATCACACTCGTTTCATTCTGTCAGCCTATCGCATGTTGTTTATATATTGAATGGGCATTTAATAGCACTACATGAGTAGCCTGTTAACATCAAAATAATCATACTACTCTCATGATATCAGCCTATCTTTCATCTATATATATATATATATATATATATATATATATATATATATATATATACCCTCCAACAATTGGCTATCTACGAAAAGTGAGACACCAATTTGCATTCTATAGAACTACTATGAGTAGCGTGTTAACTCTGTATTGGTCATCTTACTGTCATGTTGTCAGCCTATATTTTATCTATATATATACCATCCAAAAAATCAGCTTTCTTCGAGAAGTGAGACGCCAATTTACATTCTATGCCACGAATATAAGTAGCCTGTTAACTTTGAATTGTTCATACTACTCTTATTCTGTCAGCCTATCGCAGGTTGTTTATATATTGAATGTGTATTGGATAGCACTACATGCGTAGCCTGTTAACATTATATTGATCATACTACTCTCATGATGTCAGCTTATCTTTCATCTATATATATTGTATGAATCTGCGTTGATTTCTTGAAAATTCCTCTTTCGGTCCAGCAAGATCAAACGAACTGAAGACATTTGTTCCCACCCTACACCCGTGTTCCTTATCAAGTTGTTGTGTAATAATTTTCCAGTGATATTTTTTGTTTTTTCTTAAAATTGAAAATAAAGTTTAAACTAAATGTTACATCTGTGAGCGTCTTCTTTCCCGAGCATTTTTTCTTTGTTTAACTGCACGTCGGCTTCCGCACATTTTTGATTTGTCCGTTACCCGTGTTTACCGTTATTGGAAAACAGTGATGTTTTGTGCTCTCAACTGAGCTGTTTGACTTTCGTTTATTGGACGCGTTGGGTTTGCATTGAAACCTGTATTCGATTACCGTTGAGGTTTGTTATATTTTGCCATTTAATCGTCTTTGTCAACATATTACAGCGTAAATTGACGTATTGTTCTGACTTGGGATCGATTCGTAAACTCTCGTCACACCCGATAGAAGATTCTCGTGGCTCGTAGCAGGCAACTAGTTTCCGTGACAGAAACGTTTCTTCGGTTACGATTTGGTCGCTACAGTACTTAACGTTGGAATTCGATTTGGACCGTATTTTCTCAATTGGAGAAAATACAGTACTCAACGTTCGAATTCGATTTGGACCGTATTTGTCTCAATTGGAGAAAATACAGTACTCAACGTCAAATTTGTGTATGCAATACAGTACTCAACGTCGAATTCGCTGACGTCAATATGCCTGTTACCCGCAGCTTTGTTGAAAAGATCAAATCTTCCCACCAGTTGGTCGATAATGGAACGGAAAACACCACAGGTGAGCGCATTCATTGTTCTGTTGAGGGCTCTCGTGGTGGCTTAAGGGGATCGAGGATGCATTCAAATATTCGTGTTCGTAAGGCTAAGATGCGCCTTGAACTCCTAAAACTGTCGCAGGAAACAATGGAAATGCAGCACAGACTGAATTTGCTTCAGGCGGTATACGAGGTTAAAATGGCTAAAATTGCTGCTTCGGTAAGTTATCTTGCGCACTGTGAGCATCAAAAGGAAAAAGTAGCTGACTACCTTCGTTCGGAGGTAGAAGATTCTGTTTGTAATTAAAAGCCTGGCAGTTTACCAAAATCTGACCTTCCGAAGATAGAATTGATATCTTTTGATGGTTCAGCTAGCACCTAAGGGAAATTTTGTCGTCAGTTCGAGACCTATGTGGAGTCTAGAACTCTTGATGATGGACAGAGGTTTCTATGTTTGCTAAATTATTGCCGAGGTATAGCAAAAGAATCTATTGAAAGGTGTGTCATTCTGCCACCTGAACTTGCATATAAGCGGGCGAGATCAATCCTGAAGGACCTGTTCGGGAAACCGCATACAAAAGCAAGGCCTGTTAGTCTCGTTAATTGTCAAGAAATTGTTTCTACTGGTGTAATGTTGAAGGACATTGACCTTTGTGTTGTCGATGGTGATCAGGAAGCTGAGTTAAATGACACTGAATTAGCTCAGTCGAATATTCTGACTTAATTTTCCGACACTAATTCGGATCAGATGGAGACTAAGACTAGCCCACCTGACACCAAATCAGCCCAAATGAAAAGTAGGCCTGGTTCACATGACACTGAATCAGCTTTAATTGGGGCGACGTATGGTAAGCATGACAATCCGTATGATTTGTGTAAACCTTTCGGTTGTATACCTGATGAACCATTTATGTTCAGAAACCGGATACAATATTTTGTAATATCGACTTGTTTTGATGGCGCAAAATGTCGCTGTTGGAGGATGCAATACACAAGGCTCGTTCGGGTAGGATATCATGCATGAGCTTATTGCACGGCGCTGGCAGAACCGGAGGACGTGGTGGGTCTTTGCCTAGCAAACATTTTTCCTATAAAAAGCCACAGGTGTCCAGTGATGGTGATGCGACGTTGCGTGTGTGACTCGCCACTAAATGAAGTCACTTGCTTTATTCAACTGTAACTGGGTTACAGGTCCGGGGGGTGGTGCTTAAGGTGAGAGGCGGGTTTTCGGATCTGCTGACCCCAGAAATACCACCAAGCATTCAGTCTGCCGGTCACATGCGAAGAGGAACGTTGATTACACTGGAGGCAAATGTTATAGTTGGGAGGCAGGTCTTCGGATCTGCCAACTCCAGAGATACCACCAAACATTTGATCGTCGAGTCTCTGTCATTGTTCGCGCAGGTACACGGTTCGGGTAGCCAGGTGGAGGAGAGCCCCGTAGTTCAGTGTTTGTGTCTCTACTTGCTTTTCAGATTTTGAGGAATTTTGGTGGGCGGTTTATGAATGCGCGTCGATGTCTTGAAAATTCATCTTTCGGTCCAGCAAGATCAAACGAACTGGAGACATTTGTTCCCACCCTACACCCGTGATCCTTATCAAGTTTTTTGTGTCAAAATTTTCCCGTGATATTTTTTGTTTGTTCTTCAAATTGAAAATAACATTTAAACTAAATGTTACATCTGTGAGCGTTTTCTTTACCGAACATTTTTCCTTTGTTTAACTGCACTTCGGCTTCCGCACATTTTTGATTTGTCCGTTACCCGTGTTTACCGTTATTGGAAAACGGTAATGTTTTGTGCTCTCAACTGAGTTGTTTGACTTCCGTTTATTGGACGCGTTTCGTTTGCATTGAAACCTGTATTCGATTACCGTTGAGGTTTGTTATATTTTGCTATTTAATCGTCTTTGTCAACATATTACAGCGTAAATTGACGTATTGTTCTGACTTGGGATCGATTCGTGAACTCTCGTCACTCCCGACAGAAGATTCTCGTGGCTCGTATCAGGCAACTAGTTTCCGTGACAGAAACTTTTCTTCGGTTACGGTTTGGTCGCTCAACGTTGGAATTCGATTTGGACCGTATTTTCTCAATTGGAGAAAATACAGTACTCAACGTTTGAATTCGATTTGGACCGTATTTGTCTCAATTGGAGAAAATACAGTACTCAACGTCAAATTTGTGGATGCAATACAGTACTTAACCTCGAATTCGCTGATGTCAATATGCCTGTTACCCGCAGCTTTGTTGAAAAGATCAAATCTTCCCACCAGTTGGTCGATAATGGAACGGAAAACACCACAGGTGAGCGCATTCATTGTTCTGTTGAGGGCTCTCGTGGTGGCTTAAGGGGTTCGAGGATGGATTCAAATATTTGTCTTCGTAAGCTTAGGATGCGCCTCGAACTCCTAAAACTGTCGCAGGAAACAACGGAAATGCAGCACAGACTGAATTTGCTTCAGGCGGTATACGAGGTTAAAATGGCTAAAATTGCTGCTTCGGCAAGTTATCTTGCGCACTGTGAGCATCAAATGGAAAAAGTAGCTGACTATCTTCGTTCGGAGGTACAAGATTCCGTTTGTAATCAAAAGCCCGGCAGTTTACCAAGATCTGACCTTCCGAAGAAAGAATTGATATTTTTTGATGGTTCAGCTAGCACCTAAGGGAAATTGTGTCGTCGGTTCGAGACCTATGTGGAGTCTAGAACTCTTGATGACGGACAGAGGTTCATATGTTTGCTAAATTACTGCCGAGGTATAGCAAATGAATCTATTGAAAGGTGTGTCATTCTGCCACCTGAACGTGCATATAAGCGGGCGAGATCAATCCCGAAGGACCTGTTCGGGAAACCGCATACAAAAGCAAGGCCTGTTAGTCTCGTTAATTGTCAAGAAATTGTTTCTACTGGTTTAATGTTGAAGGACATTGACCTTTGTGTTGTCGATGGTGATCAGGAAGCTGAGTTAAATGACACTGAATTAGCTCAGTCGAATATTCTGACTTAATTTTCCGACACTAATTCGGATCAGATGGAGACTAAGACTAGCCCACCTGACACCAAATCAGCCCAAACGAAAAGTAGGCCTGGTTCACATGACACTGAATCAGCTTTAATTGGTGCGACGTATGGTCAGCATGACAATCCGTATGATTGCTGTAAACCTTTCGGTTGTATACCTGATGAACCATTTATGTTTGGAAACCGGATACAATATTTTGTAATATCGACTTGTTTTGATGGCGCAAAATGTCGCT
This sequence comes from Atriophallophorus winterbourni, assembly GCA_013407085.1. Classification (NCBI taxonomy): domain Eukaryota; kingdom Metazoa; phylum Platyhelminthes; class Trematoda; order Plagiorchiida; family Microphallidae; genus Atriophallophorus; species Atriophallophorus winterbourni. The sequence goes on along the minus strand of JACCGJ010024107.1, from coordinate 39,270 downwards.
GTTGGAGGATGCAATACACAAGGCTCGTTCGGGTAGGATATCATGCATGAGCTTATTGCACGGCGCTGGCAGAACCGGAGGACGTGGTGGGTCTTTGCCTAGCAAACATTTTTCCTATAAAAAGCCACAGGTGTCCAGTGATGGTGATGCGACGTTGCGTGTGTGACTCGCCACTAAATAAAGTCACTTGCTTTATTCTACTGTAACTGGGTTACAGGCCCGGGGGGTGGTGCTTAAGGTGAGAGGCGGGTTTTCGGATTTACTGACCCCAGAATTACCACCAAGCATTTAGTCTGCCGGTCGCATGCGAAAAAGAACGTTGATTACACTGGAGGCAAATGTTATATGTGGAAGGCAGTTGTTCGGGTCTGCCAACTCCAGAGATACCACCAAACATTTGATCGTCGAGTCTCTGTCATTGGTCGCGCAGGTACACGGTTCGGGTAGCCAGGTAGAGGAGAGCCCCGTAGTTCAGTGTTTGTGTCTCTTTTTGCTTTTCAGATTTTGAGGAATTTTGGTGGGCGGTGTATGAATGCTCGTCGATGTCTTGAAAATTCCTCTTTCGGTCCAGCAAAATCAAACGAACTGGAGACATTTGTTCCCAACCTACACCCGTGTTTATTATCGAGTTTTTAGTGTCAAGTTTTCAGTGATATTGTTTGTTTGTTCTCCAAATCGAAAATAACATTTGAACTAAATGTTAAATCTGTGAGCGTTTTCTTTCCCGAACATTTTTCCTTCGTTTAACAGCACTTCGGTTTCCGCACATTTTTGATTTGTCAGTTAACCGTGTTTACCATTACTGGAAAAACATAATTTTTTTGTCCTTTCAACTAAGCTGTTTGACTTCCATTTATTGGACGCGTTGGGTTTGCATTGAAACCTGTATTCAATTACCGTTTAGGTTTGTTATATTTTACTTTTTAATCGTCTTTGTCAACATAGTATAGTGTAAATTGACGTATTGTTCTGATTTGGGATCGATTCGTAAACGCTCGTCACTCCTGGTAGAAGATTCTCGTGGCTCGTAGCAGGCAACTAGTTTTCGTGACAGAAACTATTCCCCGGTGAGGAATTGGTCGCTACATGCACAAGATAACTTGCAACATTTCGATCGGTATCAATATCTTGCAAGTGTGAATCTGCATCGTCAGAGGCAGAAGCTATCTACGAAAAGTGAGACACTAATTTACTTTCTATAGAACTAATATGACTAGCCTGTTAACATTGAATTGCTCATACTAATCTCATTATGTCATCCTATCGCAGGTTGTTTATATATCGAATGTGCATTGGATAGCACTACATGCGTAGCCTGTTAACATCATAATGTTCATACCACTCTCATTATGTCAGCCTATCTTTCATCTATATACATATATATATACCCTCAAAAAATTGGATATCTACGAAAAGTGAGACACCAATTTGCATTCTATAGAACTACTATGAGTAGCGTGTTAACTCTGTATTGGTCATCTTACTGTCATGTTGTCAGCCTATATTTTATCTATATATATACCATCCAAAAAATCAGCTTTCTCCGAGAAGTGAGACGCCAATTTACATTCTATGCCACTACTATAAGTAGCCTGTTAACTTTGAATTGTTCATACTACACTTATTCTGTCACCCTATCGCAGGTTGTTTATATATTGAATGTGTATTGGATAGAACTACATGCGTAGCCTGTAAACATTATATTGATTATACTACTCTCATGATGTCAGCCTATCTTTCATCTATATATATTGTATGATTCCGCGTCGATTTCTTGAAAATTCCTTTTTCGGTCCAGCAAGATCAAACGAACTGAAGACATTTGCTCCCACTCTACACCCGTGTTCCTTATCAATTTGTTTGTGAAATTATTTTCCAGTGATATTTTTTGATTTTTCTTAAAATTGAAAATAACATTTAAACTAAATGTTACATCTGTGAGCGTTTTCTTTCCTAAACATTTTTTCTTTGTTTATTTGCACTTCGGCTTCCGCACATTTTTGATTTGTCCGTTACCCGTGTTTACCGTTATTGGAAAACGGTAACGTTTTGTGCTCTCAACTGAGCTGTTTGACTTCCGTTTATTGGACGCGTTGAGTTTGCATTGGAACCTGTATTCGATTACCGTTGAGGTTTGTTATATTTTGCTATTTAATCGTCTTTGTCAACATATTACAGCGTAAATTGACGTATTGTTCTGACTTTGGATCGATTCGTGAACTCTCGTCACTCCCGACAGAAGATTCTCGTGGCTCGTATCAGGCAACTTGTTTCCGTGACAGAAACTTTTCTTCGGTTACGGTTTGGTCGCTCAACGTTGGAATTCGATTTGGACCGTATTTTCTCAATTGGAGAAAATACAGTACTCAACGTTCGAATTCGATTTGGACCGTATTTGTCTCAATTGGAGAAAATACAGTACTCAACGTCAAATTTGTGGATGCAATACAGTACTCAACCTCGAATTCGCTTATGTCAATATGCCTGTTACCCGCAGCTTTGTTGAAAAGATCAAATCTTCCCACCAGTTGGTCGATAATGGAACGGAAAACACCACAGGTGAGCGCATTCATTGTTCTGTTGAGGGCTCTCGTGGTGGCTTAAGGGGTTCGAGGATGAATTCAAATATTTGTCTTCGTAAGCTTAGGATGCGCCTCGAACTCCTAAAACTGTCGCAGGAAACAACGGAAATGCAGCACAGACTGAATTTGCTTCAGGCGGTATACGAGGTTAAAATGGCTAAAATTGCTGCTTCGGCAAGTTATCTTGCGCACTGTGAGCATCAAATGGAAAAAGTAGCTGACTATCTTCGTTCGGAGGTACAAGATTCCGTTTGTAATCAAAAGCCCGGCAGTTTTCCAAGATCTGACCTTCCGAAGATAGAATTGATATTTTTTGATGGTTCAGCTAGCACCTAAGGGAAATTGTGTCGTCGGTTCGAGACCTATGTGGAGTCTAGAACTCTTGATGACGGACAGAGGTTCATATGTTTGCTAAATTACTGCCGAGGTATAGCAAATGAATCTATTGAAAGGTGTGTCATTCTGCCACCTGAACGTGCATATAAGCGGGCGAGATCAATCCCGAAGGACCTGTTCGGGAAACCGCATACAAAAGCAAGGCCTGTTAGTCTCGTTAATTGTCAAGAAATTGTTTCTACTGGTGTAATGTTGAAGGACATTGACCTTTGTGTTGTCGATGGTGATCAGGAAGCTGAGTTAACTGACACTGAATTAGCTCAGTCGAATATTCTGACTTAATTTTCCGACACTAATTCGGATCAGATGGAGACTAAGACTAGCCCACCTGACACCAAATCAGCCCAAACGAAAAGTAGGCCTGGTTCATATGACACTGAATCAGCTTTAATTGGGGCGACGTATGGTCAGCATGACAATCCGTATGATTGCTGTAAACCTTTCGGTTGTATACCTGATGAACCATTTAAGTTTGGAAACCGGATACAATATTTTGTAATATCGACTTGTTTTGATGGCGCAAAATGTCGCTGTTGGAGGATGCAATACACAAGGCTCGTTCGGGTAGGATATCATGCATGAGCTTATTGCACGGCGCTGGCAGAACCGGAGGACGTGGTGGGTCTTTGCCTAGCAAACATTTTTCCTATAAAAAGCCACAGATGTCCAGTAATGGTGATGCGACTTTGCGTGTGTGACTCGCCACTAAATAAAGTCACTTGCTTTATTCTACTGTAACTGGGTTACAGGCCCGGGGGGTGGTGCATAAGGTGAGAGGCGGGTTTTCGGATTTACTGACCCCAGAATTACCACCAAGCATTTAGTCTGCCGGTCGCATGCGAAAAGGAACGTTGATTACACTGGAGGCAAATGTTATATGTGGAAGGCAGTTGTTCGGGTCTGCCAACTCCAGAGATACCACCAAACATTTGATCGTCGAGTCTCTGTCATTGGTCGCGCAGGTACACGGTTCGGGTAGCCAGGTAGAGGAGAGCCCCGTAGTTCAGTGTTTGTGTCTCTTTTTGCTTTTCAGATTTTGAGGAATTTTGGTGGGCGGTGTATGAATGCGCGTCGATGTCTTGAAAATTCCTCTTTCGGTCCAGCAAAATCAAACGTGTTTATTATCGAGTTTTTAGTGTCAAGTTTTCAGTGATATTGTTTGTTTGTTCTCCAAATCGAAAATAAAATTTGAACTAAATGTTAAATCTGTGAGCGTTTTCTTTCCCGAACATTTTTCCTTCGTTTAACAGCACTTCGGTTTCCGCACATTTTTGATTTGTCAGTTACCCGTGTTTACCATTACTGGAAAAACATAATTTTTTTGTCCTTTCAACTAAGCTGTTTGACTTCCATTTATTGGACGCGTTGGGTTTGCATTGAAACCTGTATTCAATTACCGTTTAGGTTTGTTATATTTTACTTTTTAATCGTCTTTGTCAACATAGTACAGCGTAAATTGACGTATTGTTCTGATTTGGGATCGATTCGTAAACGCTCGTCATTCCCGGTATAAGAATCTTGTGGCTTGTAGCAGGCAACTAGTTTCCGTGACAGAAACTATTCCCCAGTGACGATTTGGTCGCTACTTTGCAAGATAACTTGCAACCTTTTCGATCGGTATCTATCAAAATATTTTGCAAGTGTGGATCTGCATCGTCAGCCCTAATATTTCCAAAAAATCGCTATTTCCGACACTTTTAAGACGCCAATTCATTCACTTGTATACAACTACTAGGATTATTCTGTTAACTTTGAATTGGCTCATACTACTCTCATTCTGTCAGCCTATCGCAGGTTTTTAATATATTGAAATGTTACATTGATAGCACCTACATGCGCAGCCTTTTCAACATTATATTGATCATACTGTCTCTCATGATGTCATCCTATCTTTCATATATATATATATATATATATATATATATATATATATATATACCCTCCAAAAAATGGCTTTCTACGAAAAGTGAGACACCAATTTGCATTCTTTAGAACTACTTTGAGTAGCCTGTTAACATTGAATTGCTCATACTAATCTCATTCTGTCAGCCTATCGCAGGTTATTTATATATCGACTGTGCATTGGATAGCACTACATGCGTAGCCTTTTAACATTATATTGATCATACCACTCTCATGATGACAGCCTATCTTTCATCCATATATATATATACCCTCAAAAAATCGGCTATTTCCGAAAAGTGAGACGCCACTTCACAGTATATACCACTACTATGAGTAGCTTGTTAAATTTGAATTCCTCATACTGCTCTCATTCTGTCAGCCTATTGCAGTTTGTTTATATATTTAATGGACATTAGATAGCACAACATGCGTAGCCTGTTAACATTATATTGATCATACTACTCTCATGATGACAGCCTATTTTCATCTATATATATATATATATATATATATATATATATATATATCTGGAACTGTTGAAGTTTTCAAAAAATCACTAGATATCCACATGGAAAAGTATGTTTTTCATGTTTGACAATAATCTAAACAATATTTTTCGGGATATTTTTACTTCCGACCCGATGTCATTTTGTGGGGTCTTGTTTAAGCATAGCTTTCTACCGTGCATATTAACTAACGGATAAATCTATGAATATATTAATACCCTCCAATAATGGCTTTCTCTTCTACGAAAAGTAGAACACCATTTGCATTCTTAGACCTACTAGGAGTACCGTTTAACTTTGATTGCTCATACTATCCTCTATTCTGTCAACCTATCGCAGTTTATTTTATAATATCTAATTTGCACTGGATAGCACTACATCCTAGCCTGTTTTACGTTTTTGTTTGATCATACCAATCTCAAGATGTAAGCTATCTTTCATTTATATATATATATATATATATATATCTATATATATATATATATTATATATATATATATATATATATATCATATATATAATCTATCTATAATATATCTATATATTGTATATTTTATATATATGTGTGTGTGTAACCACTAAAGTCGCTTTTTAACGCGTAGTCCACCCGTTTCTTATTTTGACAAATCAAAACCACAATGATCCGAGTTTTCTATGTTCTATTAACCATTTAATAGAAAATAACAATTAACAAACCTCAACTGTACCGGGTTGTACAAATTATGTGAGCCAAAATGCTCAAAGTTTCCAAATGACATCAACAAATTCAGCCAATGCTGACAAGATAGACTGCCAAATGATAAATGCAAAGAAATAAAATTACCAATACAATGGTGTACAATCGTCCCTGTTTTCTCCAAATACCACGAGCTGAATATGTGGAATTTTAATGGCAGCCAAGCAATATAAATTACTTCAGTAAAACAAAAAGGGGTATACAAGTGCATAAGGAAAATGTGTACACAAAAACAATGTAAGATAAAATTGTTGAGAATTAAGAAGAATTCAATTGTTCAAACAAAAAAATAAGAACGAATTTTACACAAAATTTTCGTCATTTACACCACCCGCCAAATTCCTTCGAAACCTGGTGTTCTGAATTAAACTAACTGATTGGTTCCGCCTCCCTACCAAACTACTCCAATCCGAACCCAAGAAACGGGAGACAAACGGCAAATGACTTTCTTGAGTGGGGAGTCACACACGCCACATCGCATTGCTATCACTGGAGATATGTGGCTTTTTATAGAGAAAACGTTTGCCAAACTTAGACTCACCACGTCCTCCAGCTTTGCTCCTGACCCTTTAAGAATTTCGAGCTTGCTCTATTTTCCGCCACCGCGCCAATCTCCGGGCCTTCGGCGGGTAACCAAACCATTCTTTGTACCAACAACAACAGACCTTACTAAATTATCTTCGCTCACGTGAATATCCACAACAATACCTAGTGGCCAAGCACGCTTCGGGGCTTCAACATTGTTCACTAGTACGATATCTCCAACACGGAAATTACGTTTACGATGGATCCACTTCTGTCTTGTCTGTAGCAGTGGTAGATACTCTGACTTCCAACGCTCCCAAAAGACGTTAGCCAAGTGCAGCGATTGTTTCCAATTTCTCTTGTAACTGTCAACAAACCCATCTTCAGAACGAATTCCATCATTTGAGCGATTCAGCAACAAGTCGTTGGGACACAGATAAAGGGAGTCGATGTCGTCTGAAGAAAAAGGAGCAAGCGGTCTGTTGTTCAGAATCCGCTCAACTTCAATCAAGGCGGTTTGCAGGGTCTCGTCGGATGGTGTTTGTTGTGCGCATGTAACATTCAAAGCACGACAAATTGATCTTATCAATCGTTCCCAAACACCTCCTCGATGACTAGAGTATGGAGGGTTAAAACACCATTCAATACTGTGTGAAGTCAGCCTTTCGATGAACCGTCGCTTTCCAATACTTTCAACCAAATACGCAGCACTCGTTCAGCACCGACGAATTTGGATCCGTTATCTGAATATATGACTTGGGGTTTACCTCGACGACCAAAGAAGCGGAAGAGCGCCATCAAAAAGGAATCGGTATCCATAGAATGGGCTATTTCTTTATGACCAGCGCGTGACTGCAAGCAAGTAAACAAACATCCATAAAGTTTTTTCTACAGATCGACCTCGCTTTACTTCAAACGGTCCAAAATAGTCCAATCCAACCTAGGCAAAAGGATACGAACCTGTGGCAACGCGAACTGGAGGAAGATCAGCCATCAGTTGAGATGTGGGTCTGGCATCTAACTTTTTGCAGATGAAGCATTTTCCAAGTACCCGCTTTATAGATGACAATACACCGAAAGGCCAAAATTTTCTGCGCAGGACGCTAAGGGTATGCGCTGACCCTGAATGTCCTTCGAGCAAATGATCGTTACGAATCAATAAGTCAGTAACATTATGCTTCTTATGAATTATTACGGGATGAATGCTTTCAACTGCAAGATCAGAATGCTGCAGTCTTCCACCAACCTTCAACATACCCTGGTCAATGAAAGGACGTAATTTACTCAACGATGAAAAATTGACTTTGCAGGGTTCACTATGCATTATGTCTCCAAAGGCATTATGCTGCGTCAATCGAATGACGTCGGATTCGGCATTTTGTAATTCATCAAAACCAAGTTTGCCTACCGATAATGATCTATCGGAATGATGAACAAACATAACAACAATGTAACGTTTGAAACGGACAAGCCACGCAATGGATCGTAAAAGTCTTTTCCAACTAGAAAATCGATGAAAAATGTTGTCTATACAAAACATTCATCGAATCAGTATAAAAGTTGATGTCTTTAACTAGTTCACTAAAAGCGGATTTTAGTATCAAATATATACGTACCGCAAGAACCGCTGCAGACAATTCTAACCTGGGAATGGATACCGTTTTCAGAGGATTCACTCGAGATTTCGAAAACAGGAGACGAACCGGCGACATGACTGAATCACTACATGAAAGTATGTATGCAACGGCTCCATGGCTAGATTCCGAGGCATCACTGAAGACATGTAGATTTAAGGACGTCATACCTTCATTTACTTCGCAAATGTGTCGTGGAAGTCGTAACTCTTTGATCGAATGCATGCTGTTGATCCACTTGTCACACACTAGCTGAAGATCATCACACATCGGTTCGTCCCAACCCAAAGGTTTTCTGCAACAACGTTGCAGCGATTCCTTTCCAGGCAAAATCAAAGGACTCATCAAGCCAAGTGGATCATACAACCCACTGACTACTGACAATAAACTTCGTTTCGTTGTTGGGCGTATTGCAAGTTTCAGATCAAAAGCAAATTCGTCTTTGACGGCATCCCATTTAACACCCAGCATTCTTTCCATCGGTAGCTTATCTTGGCTAATGGCTCGTACGCTGGGTGCGCGGTCATCTGCAGGCATATCATTAAGTAAGATACGGTCATTGGCAATCCACTTTGTCAAACGGAAACCTCACATTCGTAACAATGATGACAACTGCCTTATCAAGGACTTGGCTTCCTCCTGAGTAGGCACTGATACTAAACAATCATCAACATAAAAATTTTTCGAAACATAATTTCCAATTCGTTCTTCAAATGAATGACCGAAATCTTCGACCGACGCAGTGCCAACGTAGCGCAAAATGAAGACGACGTTGCCCCAAAGGGATGAACTGTCATTTTAAATTTTCTAATGGAACCCTGCATATCATTATCCTCCCACCAGAGAATTCTAGGTGCATCTCTACCATAGTTTGGCACTTTCACTTGGAGAAACATCTCTTCGACGTCAGCAGCAACAGCATATACATGTAATCGAAAGCTCAGCTATACGTCGATCAAATTTGTTGTCAGATTTGGTCCTTTTAAAAGTACATCATTCAACGACACACCATTGTGTTTAGCCGCACAATCGAAAACTAAAATCAGCTTTTCCGGTTTCTTAGGATTGAAAACCGGATGGTGAGGCAAATACAAAACAATATTCTCCGTGGTATTATTCAGAACGGGTTCGATATAACCAATCTCCAAATGATGTGCCATAGCCTTGCTGTAACGCTCGAACAAAACACTATCGCGTTCAAATCGACGCCGCAAGTAGCTTAAGCGCCTTTCCGCTGACAAATGATTTGTGGTCAGTTTGCTTCTATCAGGCTTCCAAGGTAGCGGTACCTGAAAATTACCGTCGATAATTTTTGATCCTTTTACAAGCGACAATGCATATTCGTCATCGCGCAATCGTTCATTTCCTTCAGCGGATATGTCTGCGAATTCTGCATTGTACAGACGGTTGACACATTCATCAATGGACCCCTTATCCAAGGAAGAATTCAAACACAAGATATCCTTTGGAGTTTGGCATGCTGGACCTTGCGGAATCCATCCTAACAGCGTTTTGGTTGCAAATGGACGGCGACTGCCTCCTTAGCGCTGTTCCAACGCCCAATGTGCTTCAGGGACATCAGAGGCTATAAGCACAGTCACAGGCTGATCACTAACATCAAGGAAGTCAACGTCTTTCAACTATGCAGGCCGTTCACTCAAGGCAGTCATTGAAAATTGTGATACACACGGCAACTTTTCTACTGTGTAAACCTCAGGGACGTGGATTACTTGACTGCCATCAAACGAGTGTATTTTAAATTTCAAACGAGAACAAGTAAGTTTACGCTGAAGACCCAAAGTGGTCAATGAAACTTGCGCAGGACTTTTAGGCATCATGTTCTGTTCAACGAAGGCATTAGGAATAAAAGTGGTATCAGAACCACTATCCAAGAAGGCAACTGCATTTATAAGCCCATTTGGAGTCTCGATCTTGATCGGTACAGAACCTAATAACACTTGTGCACTGAATGCCGCATGACTGCAGTGAATATTCGTGGACGGTTTCTCTGCAGCGTGGTTGTAGTGTAGACGTGTGTGGAGTCGTTTACCCCAATTTTCGGCGGTGCACCACGGCTTGTATTTACATGAGACAGCGCCATGTGACGATTGCAGACATAAGAAACAAACAAAGTTGCACCTGGCGATTTGCCAGCGCGACTTAACATCAGATTCAATAAATTTCGGACAATTTTGTAACTCATGAGATGCCTGGCAAATGCAACATTTCATGCTAGGCCTTCTATCACTTGTGGTGACAAAAACATTTCTTTTCTCAGTGGTTTGAAAACCACTCCTCGCATTTGGGCATGCACGAGGTGATTGATGATGCGTGTTTGAGCTAGTTGTTTCAAGCAGCTGTCCAAACCTTCTCCTTGCGATACGTGCACGCCGTGACACAAATTGTGTCAGGTGCTCAAATGTGACTCCATGGCCATCCATGCTGAGTTGATCCGCCGCATCAGCCCACTGATGCTGTAAGGCGACTGGTAGACACTTCACAACGCCTTCCAAGGTGGTTCCAGAATTCATCTCTGCTTCACAACCCATTTGCTTTAAAGCAATTTGGCAGTTTTTCATCCTCAAGGCGAGGTTTGACAGACTATCGGAAGTGTTTCTTACCCGTGTTGCTTCACTCAACATCTCGTTCAATAACGAGCGTGCAACAACATGAGGTAGGCCAAACATTTCCTTTAGAATGCTACGTGCTCTTTTGTAACCTTCTTCACGCGGCAACATCACGCAAGCGTCAATCGCATTTCGAGCTTCACCTCGGCAATAATAAGTGATTCAGTAGTTTTTGATTCCACGTGGCATTCAAACTGCCATATAAACTCCCAGTAGTCCACTGGATTACCATCAAAGGATGATGATTCAACCTTTGGAAGTGAAGCAGAATCATTCACGATTCTCTGTGGCGCTTTGCCCACTTCCGATTCATGTTGACGATCGGCGACGGGAAAACTAGACACCGGATTGTCGTTAGATCGGCACAACTGAGCTAACATTTCCTTCACTACTACTAAATCCTGCTGTAAATCCCGCATAGCCTGTTCGGGTTTAGGTTCTAAATTACAACTACCTAAAGGCGACAAGCAAGAGTTATGTGAGGCAGAACCACCAGTGCCATTAAAATCACTATCAATATGTTTTTCACTAGGGATGAACCGTTTAGATTTTTTAGGCATTATCAATTAATGCAAAAACGAAGATAAAAAAAAGAAAAACAGGGGACGTCACCGAGATTGTAACAAATTACAATTGCGGCACGAAGATCCAAGTTGATCCTTGTTCAAATTGGCAGACGATCCAAATTGACGGTTTCCAAATGAGCAATTCAATTTTCTGTTTTTTCTTATTGTTGTTTCTTATTTTGACAATTCGAAACCACAATGATTCGAGTTTTCTACGGTTCTATTAACAATATTAATACACAGTAACAATTAACAGACCTCAACTGTACCGGGTTGTAAAAATGATGTGAGCCAAAATGCTCAAAGTTTCCAAATGACAACAACAATTTCAGCCAATGCTGACAAGATAGACTGCCAAATGATAAATGCTAAGAAATAAAATTACCAATACAATGGTGAAAAATCGTCCCTGTTTTCTCCAAATACCACAAGCAAAATATGTGGAATTTTATTGGCAGCCAAGCTATATAAATTACTTCAGTAAAACAAAATAGAGTATACAAGTGCATAAGGAAAATGTGTACACAAAAACAATGTAAGATAAAATTGTTGAGAATTAAGAAGAATTCAATTGTTCAAACTGAAAAATAAGAAGGAATTTGACACAAAATTTTCGTCATTTACAATATATACTCCAAACATTGGCTATCTACGAAAAGTGTGACACCAATTTGCATTCTATGGAACTACTATGAGTAGCCTGTTAACTTTGTATTGGTCATCCTACTCTTATTCTGTCAGCATATCACAGGTTGTTTACATATTGAATGTGAATTGGATAGCACTACATGCGTAGCCTGTAAACATTATATTGATCATAATACTCTCATTATTTCAGCGAATCTTTCATCTATATATATATACCCTCCAAAAACTGGCTATCTACGAAAAGTGAGACACCAATTCGCATTCTGTAGAACTACTATGAATAGCCTGTTAACTTTGAAATACTCATACTAATCTCATTCAGTTAGCCTGTCGCAGGTTATTTATATATCGACTGTGCATTGGATAGTAATTCATGCGTAGCCTGTTAACATTAAATTGATCATACTACTCTCATGATGTAAGCCTATTTTTCATCCATATATATATATACCCTCCAAAAACTGGCTATCTACGAAAAGTGAGACACCAATTCGCATTCTGTAGAACTACTGTGAGTAGCCTGTTAACTTTGAAATACTCATACTAATCTCATTCAGTCAGCCTGTCGCAGGTTATTTATATATCGAGTGTGCATTGGATAGCAATTCATGCGTAGCCTGTTAACATTAAATTGATCATACTACTCTCATGATGTAAGCCTATTTTTCATCCATATATATATATACCCTCCAAAAATTGGCTATCTACGAAAAGTGAGACACCAATTCGCATTCTGTAGAACTACTATGAGTAGCCTGTTAACTTTGAATTGCTCATACTAATCTCATTCTGTCAGCTTATCGCAGGTTGTTTATATATTGAATGTACATTGGGCAGCACTACATGCGTAGCCTGTTAACATTAATTTGATCATACTACTCTCATGATGTCAGCCTATTTTTCATCCATATATATATATATACCATCCAAAAAATGGCTATCTACGAAAAGTGAGACACCAATTCGCATTCTGTAGAACTACTATGAGTAGCCTGTTAACTTTGAAATACTCATACTAATCTCATTCAGTCAGCCTGTCGCAGGTTATTTATATATCGACTGTGCATTGGATAGCAATTCATGCGTAGCCTGTTAACATTATGTTGATCATGCCATTCTTATGATGTCAGCCTATCTTTCATCTATATATATATACCCTCCAAAAATTGGCTATCTACGAAAAGTGAGACACCAATTTGCATTCTATAGAACTACTGTGAGTAGCCAGTTAACTTTGAGTTGCTCATACTAATCTCATTCTGTCAGCCTATCGGTGGTTGTTTATATCTTGAATGGGCATTAGATAGCACTACATGCGTAGCATGTTAACATTATATTGATCATAATAATATCATGATGTCAGCCTATCTTTCATCGATATATATATATACCCTTCAAAAATGGGCTACCTTCGAAAATTGAGACACCAATTTGTATTCTATAGATTTACTATAAGTAGCTTGTTAACAATAAAATACTTATTATAATCTCATTCTGTCAGCCTATCGCAGGTTGTTTATATTTTGAATGTGCATTAGGTAGCACTACATGCGTAGCCTGTTAACATAATATTGATCGTACTACTCTCATGTTGTCAGCCTTTCTTTTCATCTATATATAAACTCTCTAAAAATCGGATATATATATATATATATATATATATGTTTGGGGCATGCGGAATTCTTAAATCCATATAGCCGTCCACTTAACGGAAGGAAAACCCATATACGTATCTTATAATGCTGCGGGTTCACATCAAATCATGAAAAAGGCATTTAGGCGTCAACCTCGAGGAAACATCCGGAGAAGAAATTCAGTGAGTCAGTCAGATGTTTTACTCAACTTCGTCTCCCACCTTCTACGACAGAATCGTTCACTGAATGTATCATATTAGCTTTTCTTCTGGTTTCGGTGGTTCCGTGGATAACTTGTTGCATGGGCAAAATCTAGTACCCCATATTGTACTTCATAGAGTAAATCACAACGCACTAATGGAGAAGGCACTCCATTACGCTACTGTGAATACTAACTCTGGAGGCAGCAGATACACATTGAAGGCAATAACTAATACGACGTATTGCTCAGCAACTTACCCTGCTTCTGACTGTGGAAAAGACTTTTAGGTCTCATTTGAAGGCTACCGCCCACCGCAAACTGTCCAGCACTCAAATAATGAGGTATTGTCTAGCTAAGGTCTTCTATTCTCAATTTTTGCATGAGGATCATGAATCAATCGACAAGCAGGCTGTATGTTTACGCAAAACGGAAAACTTTACTGAATAACAAATGTCAGTTCTTAAACGAGAAACCCGGAACGTCAGGTACATGCTTCCATGATTTTATGACGACGAATCAAACATAGAAGGTGTACCAAAATCAGCTGTGATTAACAACAGAGTTTATTGTCGACTTAGTTTCATTGCAAGAGAAGCATTTACCAGAAACTCGTATGCTAACATATAAGGATTACACATTTTCTGGGAAGGAAGGGGCTCAATTTAGCCTCTGCAGCATGGAGTTGTGATTGCTGCGCTAAATGACATAGTAAAAGAAATTGTGCCAAGCTGCATTGGGAACCAACTGATTTGGAATTTAAATCTGAAGTGCATTAATGTTTCCATTACTGTGCTCAACGTTTATTCACCGACGCTTTCTATAACGCCTGCTAAGAAGACTATTTTTATCATAACCTCACAACAATCCTCAAAAACGTCGCACTGATAAAATGTTTAGTAGTATTGGGTGGATTTCATTCCACAGTTGGTGCAAATTACGAGTCTTAACAAACTGGCCCGAGAGGATTGGTGAATGTGAAACTAATGCAAATGGACAACGCCTTTTAAACATGTGCAAACATTTCGTTCATTTTCTCGGTAAAACCTTTTTTTGAACAATCCACAGTCTAAATTATCGTGTAAAAATTCTTATCCCGGGCATTGGCATCAGTATGATCATATTTTTTGTAGGCTCAATAATATAGGACGCCTGCTACTCACCAGATTAAATCAAACACTGAAACACTGATGTTTCACATGTCTGTGCAAAACTGAATCTTCCTCACTCGCATGTGGGAACGTAATCTGGGTGCGCGATTTGCAGAAGCCCTCATAGCCGACTTGAACATGACAACCAATGTGTGATTCATAAAACTGGCAGTCGATGATACTTTGCATAAGCTGATTAGGCATTTCCACTTTCGGTTAGCAGAATGCTTGAAGGAGCGACTGGTTGGAAGCCTGGGCTACTGATAAGACAGCTATTTGGGATAAGAACGTTTCTGCATTCTATTGGTTCGAAGGTGTTTAAACAGATAAAAACATGCGACTTATAAGTGTAGCTAGAAATTCCGTCCAACTGACTGCATGACGATGCGGAAATGACTATCGGACAGAACTGAACCTTAATATCATTACACTTACGGACACCGGAAGTTTGCGTAGTATGTATGATCTGATCCAGAAAGCCATTGGTCTAAACAAAATTCGAACGGCTTCCATTTACTCGGTACCTAATCACCCGATTGCGGACAAAACTCAGCAAATGGACAGATGGGATGAGCACCTCTATTCTCTCTACTATAGTGACAGTACAGTTTTACCGCATTTACCATAAAATTTCGAGAGGTTGTCGAATATTGAATACCTAGATTCTGCCCCTGCGCTTTATGTGATCAATAAGGATGTCGACCGTTAACAGAATAGACAGGCCCCTGACGAAATTTCACCTGAGCTCACCAAATGCTTTAGAGCAGCTTCATTTAAGAATGGGCGAGATAGAGTTGATTTCAAAAATCACCAATGAATCTCCCTTCTGAATGTTGTAAGTAAATTGTTTGTATGAGTCTTACAGATTCAACTGCATGTTTTATCTGATATAATTCACTGAGAACGTCATGTGGCTTACGCAAGAAAAGATCAATCGTGGCCATGATATTCTACCTGAGACAACGTCAAGAAACGTGTTCTGTTTTTTTATATAACTAATGCATTTGACAACTCTATAAGGCAATGTATCTTTGATAGTCGTTCGCTCTGCTTCTAAAAGAGTCTTTTAGTAGGAGAACGGTTAGTATTTACCTACGCACGCGAATTGATGGCTAGTTTTTAAACCTGCACTGGTGAGAGCACAAACACAAGCATGAAATGCGCTAATCCGTAACTGCTGTTTGGCGACGATGTAGCATGTATTGCTCACTCCAAGCATCAGCTTTATTATCTAATGGACGGTATTTCTTCGGCTAAGAATTAGCATCACGGATACCAAAGTCCTTGTTTAAGGGACGGTATTGCCTCTCATTATCACTGTTCGAAACTATCGCACATAACTTGGTTTCAATCATTGCGCATAACTCTCGATAGAAAGGCTTAACCAATTTGAAATTCTTCTATATGTGCATGTAAACATATAAGCTTATCAGATGATAACTTCCTATCAAAATTGATCCTTTGTGAATACAGATTAGAGCAATCCGTTTTGTCGTTGAACATGTAATTAAATATTTCGTTACTTACATTGAGATATAAATAATCTTCCAATCATTTTGAAAAAACACATAGATTACGGTTTTTTCATAACGTTTTGTGAAAAACCAATTGATAAAGGTGAAATAACGTCAAGGATATCAGATAATAAATATAGAGATACAGTTAGTTTACCTTATGTAATACGAAGCGATACGTAGAATGTCGGAACAGGTTGCCATACGGTTAACTTTCGATGCATCTCATTGATTAATCACCTTTATCTAGCGTTAAGAACATCACCTACAGCATCAAAGATAAGGAATGTTTGAGTGTTTAATAACGCTGAATTTCGATGAAAGATAAACTAAAATGCATAACACCGAATAAGTGTTTGAAGGTAGCTCCTGTATTTGGAAAAAATAACAATCCATTATTCATGATTTCGCCTGTGAGAAGAACGATACAAATACTCTCCCGAATTTAAAATGAAGAAATACTGAGGCGAGGTAATCCTAAAATGCGAGGAGATTAAATAACTTCTTATAAAATGCTATTGTTTCTGCAAGTGATTGGAGAAATCCTTATTATCGTTTAACATGTAATTAAATATGATGTTACTTACAAAGAAACATAAATTATATATAGCATCAATCAAATCAAAATAATCACTTTTGCATATATATCAGAGGTGAACTGTATCAACACCAAAACCTCCCGTGTTATCGGCAGACGATTTCATTCCAACAAGGAAGTGATGATTTATCGCTAAATCGTTAAAGTGTTATGGGATTAGAATTGTTCTGTATGGTGGAGATGCATAACTCCCATCAATGAGTATTTAGGAATGTATCTGCTATGCATGTATAAAACTCACGAGATTTAGGATTACGATACGCCCAAAATATTATATGACCCACATACCAAATCTTACCAAGACGAGATAAGACAGACTATCTAGATGTTTCAAACGCTACGGTCCTAAAACGATTGCTGACTAAGCCTCGTTCAAATGTGCACCATGGGTTCATATCACGGTGTAACCAAAGGACCTTAGGTGAATGTATGATATTTCAAAATATTGTCAACTGTTCTTAAACTTAAAGTTGAAAACATTATTTTTTTACCTCACGATGGCGTCTAGATGCACCATAATTTCAGCAATATGCTTCGCTGTGATTCACTTAATTTTTGTTTGATTTGCACATACGTTAACCACATTCATGCAGACCTGATAATCACAATATTGATATATGTTCCTCCTTCAATTCACTAGGTGAAACATCAATTACTTAACTTTCTGATACGGAAAAGTGCATTGCACATAGGAAATGATGAGACTTCGGACATTAGTCTGTTATCTTAACAATTTGCATGATTCGTGAAACATTTCACCAATACATTTTGCCACATCAATTTTTAAAAGGTTGTAGAGAGAACGTTGAAAACAGATTAAATAATCTTCCAATATTTGCAGTCAACAAATACAGAAGTAACGAAATCCAAAGTCAACAAATTTCATTTGATAACGAAATTTCATCATGGATTTACATGACTGGATTTACACAGCTTGCGGTACAGTAGGTTATCATTGATCTAAAAATAACAAGCTGTTTAGAAAACATACAATCAGCTTTAAATGTTTATTTACTAAGCGCGACAGTCGCATGCAAACACAACATACACGCGAATTTGGTTTATTGCATTGGCGAAAATACATTGCTGATTATGTGTGTCACTATTTTTCATATGCGCTATTCTGATAGGAATATCCTCAATGTTGTACACAACGGTCCAAAATGCAAGTGACAGGCCCGAGTTCCGTCCATATTTGACTAGTAAACATTTATTATCACCACAATTGAATTATGCTTTTTTTTCGTGTATAACGTTCTTACGTAAATGCGGTAGATCAGGTCCTATGTGCTGTGCTACAATAAAACTCTGTTTAATTCTCGGAATTAATTGTTCGAACAATCTTCAGAAACACAAGATAGATTACTTATATAAATGTTGACCAATTAATAAATTCGCTTCTTCGAGCGTCCTGATCAAAAACCATAACACACTTATTTGTTTGTGAGATGGATGGAATTGTATGCAAATTAACTTTATCATTGATGCAGATTGGTTCACAAACTGTTCACAAGATTATGGGCTTATGTGATTGAAAAGATAAGTGATACCAACCTTATACAAGAGTGTTATACAAGCTCAATTTCTTTTAGGATACGTTCACTATTCAAAGCGCATGCGGATCTTGAATGTGGAATCATGTGAATAAACAGCAAACGTTATCAAACAGTGAGATACAAGCACAACCTTAAAACCAATTTTCGATTAATCAATCGAATGCGCATAATGATCTGACGCTCATTAACTTAGGAATGCATACACACACACCTGGTTGTATGATCTGTGTCTGTGTATGGGATATCAATGCATGCATGTATCCATTCGGTTGCTAAAATTAGAATCATCCACAGTTCGGAGTATTTTACATAAGACACATACACTGCTTCCGTATTCCACCATCTAGAAACGCAAATCTGCTGAAATTATTTACATAGTTGATATTTTTGTTTGAAAATAATTCTGAATACCATGTTTATTTAGGTATTCTTAATAAGTGCATCATTTCAAAGTGTATGCTTATTTGCGATTGTCGACAAAATATTTTGTGACGGAGTATTTCTCAAGAACTAACATTAAATGAATTGCTGAAATAGATTTTACGAAATCGAGTTGCATTGCAGGTGAAGTATTCTAATTCCTGCTTTGTTGTGCTTAATTGTCGGTAGAATTCTTCATTTCAGAATACCGCTAATCACATGTTATATGGATATTCATGTCCTAATTTTATGTCAATAAAATAATTGATGTATGCTGAAGGTGGATTGCACTGTATGATAATTACGAGAAGGGTGGGGTAGAATATGGTGTTTATGATGAAATTAATGGCAATGCATATTAATTGAGAATACATGCAAAACCTATAAGCTGTTTATTATACTCACGTCTTGCTGATATATTGATGTTAAATTGTGTATTCCCAGCATGAAACATATAGCAAACAACGCTTATTAAATTTTAAATTCTTCTAAGTTTGCCTGTGAACATAGAATATAAACTAACTGGCTACCAAAATATTTTCTGTTTGCAAGAGGTTGGAGCAATTTATTTTATCGTTCAACATGTCATTATGAATTCAGTCACTTACAAAGGAAATTAAACGAACTGCAGTATGGATTAAATCGAAATAAACACAGTAGCATTTTCCGCATGGGTAAACTGTCGCCACACGTGGAACTTCCTGCATACTCGGGAGTAGAGGACATTCGAACTTGGGCGTGATGATGTATCGCTAAATTGATTTATTTTTATGAGACAGAAGTCTGCCTCATTATCCAAAAAGCTGCGGACACCGGATATTTTCACGGTATGTATGATGGGATCAAGGTAGCCATTGGCCCAAACAAAATTGACACGGCTACCTTTAAGTCTTTATCTGGTAATGCGATTTTCGACAAAACTCAACAGATACAAAGATGGGTAGAGCACGACTGATCTCTCCACTCTAGGGATAGTACGGTTTATCCCCATATACTTGAAAATGTCGAGCGTTTTCCGACCATGGAATATCTAGATACCCCTCCTACTTTTGATGAGCTCGATAAAGCAATCTACCAATTAGCGAATGTTAAAGTCCCTGGTGACGACGGAATTCCACCTGAGCTCATAAAATGCGGAAGATCAACATTACTACAACATCTCCACCATCTAATTCTCCAGTGGTGGCAGGGGAGGGGTGCCCCACAAGAGATGCGAGAAACAAAGATGATCATGCTATTTAGGAATAAGTGTAACACAGGCGACTGCAACATTTACAGAGGTATCTCCCATCTGAGTGTTGTAAGCAGACTATTTGCTAAAGTCTCACACATTCGGCTGCAAGTTTTAGCTGATAGTATTACCTCCGAATCTCTATGTGGCTTGCGCAAGGGGAGATCAACCTTTGGCATGCTCTTCTCCCTGTGATAACTTCGATAAAAGTTTCGAAAACAGCGTATGCCATTTTACGCTGTTTTTATTGATTTAACTAAGGCATTTGACTACATTAGTAGGCAGAGCATTTTCAAAATGCTTGAACTGATAGGCTGCCCCCCAAGGCTGCTCAGACTCGTTAATTCATTACACTCAGGTGTAAGAGGCTCAGTCCATTTTACCGGTTGCAGTTCAAAAGCATTTGGAATTCGTCGAGGCGTCAAACGATGGTGTGTTTTGCACCGACGCTGTTCGGCATTATCTTTGATGTGCTTCTGAAGCAGGCTTTTATGACGAGAACAAAAGGTATTTACATACGGACGCAAAATGATGGTAAGCTTTCCAACCTGAACATTTGTGAGCATAAACCAAAGTACAGGATGTGATAATCCGCCACCTGTTGTTTACCGACGATGTAGCCTTTATTTCTCAGTCCCAATTGAACCTACATTCGCTATTGGACTGTTTTGCGTCGGTCTAACAATCAGCATGCAAAAGACCAAATTCGTTGGTCAAGTGACTGTATGGCCACCAATCATCACTGCTGGAAACTGTCAGCTTGAACCAGTACATCAATTCACATATCCTGGATCAACCATTGCGGATTGCCTCTCGCTAGACACGGATATTGATAAACAGATTGCCAAAGCAGCTGTCATTTTCTCCCGATTAAACTATCGTGATTGATGTAACCGCAAGCTGAATGTAAATATAAAGATGAAGGTATATAGTGCGTGCATACTAAATGCTTTTATATACGGCAGTAAAACCTAGACCACTTACGCAAGACACGAACGGAGGATGAATTCTTTCCATCTAACAAGCATCCATCGTATATTGAACATATCGTGGATGGAGATAGTGACTAACCCCGAACTGTTTTCAGAAGCTGATCTAAAGAGTATGTTCACCCTCTTACGTCAGCGCCGCCTGCGGTTGCTTGGTCATGTCTATAAAATGGAGAATAATCGTATTTCGAAAGATCTAATCTATGGTGAGTTGCATTTAGGAAGTCGACCATGGAGCAGACCGCACTTGCGGTACAAAGATGTTTGCAAATGAGATACGAAAACTCATGACATTGACCTTATGAGTTTGTAAGAACGTGCTCTTGACCGCTCACTTTAGAATCATTCGGAAAAGCGTCGTATGCCAGCCGTGGAGGAGCAGATACAGCTTTTGGCTGCTGAACGCACATCACGTCGCCGACGTGCAACTGATGCAAAACAACAGTGTTCTGATTATCGTTCTCAGCTCTGCGGGAGCGATTGTTCCCACCGAATCAGACTGTTTAGTCTTTAGAAATTCATGCGATTGTGTTGTACAGCCATGGTCGACATGGATCGACGCTGGCCAACATCATAATTGGGCTGTATGGTGGCGTTACATAACTCTGATTAATGATTGATGGGTATTTATGTGCTATGCATGTATGATGCTCGCATGAATTGAAATCAGTATTCACTAAGAATATTATATCTCACAAGTAAGAACTGGTACGCTGGATGGAACAGTGGGAAAATTGGTAAAAAAGTGACACTTGAATTCCACTGTGCATAGTGTTCGTACAACGGGAAAGGATGTTCAAACACTGAATAATATAATCATTTTTGGTCAAGCACTCAATGCAATGATAAATGACCGAAGTGATGGGTTCTCCCACTTTCCCTTTATTACAATCCACTGATTGTTTCCGGGTTTTTTTTCCTCGTAAGATGGAGACTGCAAGATAAGTCTGAGTGGGCATTAAAACAAAGGATTATTCATTACCAAGATTAGGCTTCATTGCTACTTTTGCATTGGGTTCGTACAACGACTCACGATGTTCAAACAATGTATTACTTAGCGTTTTGTGTTTAAGAACCCAAGGCGTTTATTAATGACCAAAGTGATATTTTGCTCCCATCCCCCAAAATTACTCTACACTACCGTTTCTGGCTGTTTGCCGCGATCAGCTATACACAGTGAGTATCCGTTCAGTCAGCCTTGTAAAAGTGGATAAATGTTAAACCATTTAAAATAGGATGATAAGAACCGAAATTAGAATGTTATTTCAGGAATTGTGAGCAACAAATCACATTGTTCATTTGTGAGCGCAGTGGGTCCTCCAGCACGAATCACATTGGGAATTTAAGTTTGAACATCGTGGTTCGTTGTACGAACCCTATGCAACAGCGGCATTCAGGTTTCACCTTGATTACCACTTATTGACTGTTTTAATGGACACAGAACCTCATCTCACTGTCTGCAACGGATGACGGCAAACACCAGTAACCGGTAGTGGAGATCAATTTTGGTGGACGATAGCATCACCAAATATTTGAGTTGCATTCGCCTGTATGCAGGATGTTGAAATATACGGAAATTTAAATTGGAATTGAAAACAAGATTTTCTTAATCCTGCTTCCGAAAGGCACGTCAAATACAAGTGACACATCGCCGATCATTAAAATGTGAAAGTATATAGTCGGTATATTAAATCACAAGGCGGACGCCTACATGCGGAGGCGGTCAAATTTTCCTAACCAGAATTGTTGTCGGTTAATGATGTAGATTGAGAAATCTAGCAAACGACACTTATGCTAAGGTTAATAGTTCGTTTCCACCTTATAATAATCTAGTACACAAAAATGATGTTTTATTTAAAAAATGTTCCATCTTAGACTGATGAGTTATGTGTATTTACGACGCTTTGTCAACTGTCAATTACTGTGTCACTTTTATGAAATTGACACTAAGAGAAAAATCGACCAACAATATCGATCATTCAGACGAAAAGGAACACTCTGTATGCGTAATAAAGCCTTTTTGATTAGGATAAATTATGTGGTGGTGGGTTGACTACTATTTAAAATGATTAAATTTTCTGTATATCACCATTATGTTTCTGAAATGAAAATAATGACAACGCATGATAATTGATTTTGAAAGGAAAACTGATATGCTCTCCATTATACCTAATTGCTGATGGTTAAGCGATGGCACAAGGTGTATCAACAACTTGAAAAATGAAGCAAACAACACTTATGAAATTCAAACTTCTTGTAAACGTTGATGTACACATGGAAGCCTACGAAATGAACTTTCATGCCATCAAATGTCATTATTTGTGCAGGAGATCGGGGCGATCTCTTTTGTCGTTTAACATATAATAAAGCATTCCATTACTTAAAAAGTGACATAAATAAAATACCGCATTATTCAGATCAAAATAATCACTCTATCATATTTAACACAGATAAACTTTCGCAAGAAGAAAACACCCCGTGTACTCTTGGGAGGTGGACAGCCGAACAATAGAGTAATGATGGATCGCCAAAGCGGGATTACTAATGGGCTGTATGGTGACGATACATAAATCTGATCAAAGCGTGGTTGAGATTTTAACTGCTATGAATGTATGAAGCTCGCATGATTTGGAATCAGGATACGCTAAATATTGTATAACTCTCACGTAAAAACTGATATGCTCGGAGGGTTATTTTATTGTAGTCTCGATCAGAATGATGTTCTAGCTGTTAATGAAATTTTTGAACCAGCGATCTAACGAGTATAAACATTCGTGTGTAGACCATATAATTTTGCAATTCTGATTTTCTTTTTTAATGTTTGCTAATGGTTCTCGCACTGATGCTTCAAATGCTTCATTTCCTACTACAATTTGACGAACATATTTCGCAACGTAGATGCATTTAGGAATTTGGTTCTCAGATTCGGTTTTTAGAAACAACGATTATCGAATTCTCAAAGTTTTTATAGTTGAAATATATAAATTAGCCTTTGAAGTGAACTTACATCCCATCACAAGTTCTGTTTTGAGCAACAGTTTGGATTAGTCAGTTTTGTCGGTCAACATACAACTTGATTTTTCGATACATATGAAGAAAACAAAATAACCACCAGCATTATTGCGATCCAAATAATCTACATCGCACACACAGCTAACACAGCTAACATATACAGGTAACACTCAGGTAACACAGATAACACAGATAACAAAGGGAAACACATGATTCAAGATTCAAGATTTAAGATTTAAAAATTTATGGTATATGAATGCTCGTTGCTGTACGCCACCACAGGATATTTGTATATGGACAACAAATATATATACACAATCAATTGAGTAATAGAGAAGATCGACAGATTTTTATTTGCAAAAAATGTCATGTATTGTGGCGGTATAACGGGTAAAAAATATTTCTTCAGAAAAATATCATGTTATATGAACCGGATGTAGGTTCAAATTACTACGCATAAATATATAGAATTTGTTCCTGGAAATCCTTTTACTAGATGGTTAGACAACATTCACCGGTAGGAAGTTCCACAAGGAACAAACGCGCATCGAAAAGAAAAACCGACGACAGTTCTGTTGGAAATGTGGAATATCAAATGTTAGTGGGTGGATAGGTGAGGTATGGCTTGACCGGAAGCGAAATATATGCCTCAGATGCCTTTGAGTTCATCATTTTGTAAATTACGGGTAAACCAAATCGAACCCTTAGGCGGAGCAGTTTATCTAATGGTAGATGCTGAAGTTGATTCTCATATGGTAGGTTGCGGAGGCAGCCAACTATTTTATTTGCTCTGTCATAAATCATCTCGAGTAGCTCGATGTCCACTCGTAGCCACGCTGCTCCAGCTTGCATTGAGTAATCTATCACAGGGATAATATACGTATTTTTAGGGTCATGGGTATTGATACACGGAAAACATTTCCGAATATACGCCGAAGCATACATAGAATGCGGCTAGCTCGGTTGTACACTGATTTGCATTGCATGCTAGACTTAGGACATCCACTGATCCATATGCCGAGGTTTTTCTCGTTGATTGTCTATTCCAGTTGTTTTCATCCCAGTTTGTATTGGAATTGGAAATATTTGCTTATTTGGAAGATAAAACACTTTCGCAAGTTGAATAGAAGTTTATTTTGCTCCGCCCAGCTGTTCAATATATCCAATTCTCTTTGTAAGCGTGAACAGTCCACGCCTGGCGTGATTCGCGTCCAGAGTTTAACATCATCCGCAAAGAAAACAATTTTGGCTGTGACGAATTTCGAAAGGTTGTTGATGTAAAATTAAAAGAAAACCGGACGAAGTACGGAACTTTGCGGTACACTGCTAGTGGCTTCGATTTCCATAGACATCAACCATCGATGCGTACAGTTGCTTTGTGATAAAGAATGTAACTTCTGAGCCAGGTAAAAATGCACCTATTAATACTAACATCGTGCTGCATGCGCAGGATTAGAGAATGTTTCACGGGATCAAACGCTTATGGAAATTCCAAGTAACACGCATGTACGCAACCACCCTTATCCACTGCCTGCGTCCAGTCATCTAGTGTCTCCAGTAATTTAGTCAAGCAAGAATGAGACTTCATAAATCCATGTTGCTCTTGGGATAGATTGGTCCCAGCGCCTTTCAACGATTTTGTTTTACAGACGCTGCACACATAACAGACACTAGGAATTTCAGGGTTATATATAACGACTACTGGCTCGGTACTGGAAAGTGTATCTTATAGAACACACATAACACATGACTACTTTCGATTTCACACTTACCACCTTTTTTGCATATTTGAAACGAGTCACGCGTAGTTTTCGTAGGTCAAGACATCCGATGGCTGTATAGGTCGTCTGACCAAGGTCGTTTGATCTTTGAATGCGTATCGATCTGTTCACGGTTGGGAGATGAAATGCGCTAGTTTCGCGTGGAAACGTATCGCTATGTATTGGATGCAAAATACCAAGTAAAATAGTCATGGTGATTCGATCTTCGTCGGCTTTCGGCTCGTTAAATTAAGTTGAAAAAGAACTTGCGAACGATATCGGTCCCGATCATGTCAAAACAGCGACAACAAATTTTGCGAGCGCACACAATTTCCACGGTGATGTGGAAAATAGTAACGTCCGCAATATTGATCACAGGACACTAAAGGTGATTGAGTCTAATAGCTCGTTTCAAGCGAAATCGAATGGTGTAAGAATAGGATCAGCGAGTGACGGGTAATGTTGAAAAGTATCAGAGCACAAAATTATGCGTCCGCCCGTTAACGTCAAAAGGCTTGCACTGATACAAGGCAGAGTAGCATATAGTCATGTATACCTCAACACTGGAAAACTTTCGCAAAATGGAAACACCACTTGTAATCCCAAAAAGTTAGCAGCGCAAACGATGAAGAGATAATGTATCGCTACATGGATTATTTTCACGTGATTATATTCGGTCCTTATTGCTACGATACATAAATATGACCAAGGAGTGGTTAAGAATTTTTTGCGATGTATCTATAAATCTCGCATGATTTAAAATAAAGACACGTTCGAAATATTTCATCTACTTCGTACGAAGTGGTATACCTGAGCGCTTATTTTATTCCAAAATAATTAGAAAGATGTTCCAGATGTGTCACATATGTTTGACGTAGCGCTCTTATGGGCCATACAGAATCGTATGTAGCTTATAAATATTTTTGGTAAATCGGATCTACTCGTCAAAATTTTATTTTCAGATCTGACCGCGATGGTTAAGTTTCAGAGCATCAGTTTGCACTTTGAGATGATGAACATTTATGAAATCGATATTCTGTTAAAAATGCATTGAAGAGATTGAATTTGTAGAAAACGCTAAACTATTAAACTTATATTTTGAACCAAAATTAAAAGAAACAAATCATAACTGCTTAGGCATAACGCGCCGAATTAATCTTCATGGGATAAAATTTGGAGCAGACTTGTCACATTCTATATACGTTCGCTTTGCGTCAAAAAATCGAATGAATTTCGCTGGAGGCTCCAAGTAAACATAGCTAGTTGATACATCATACTTTGAATATTCGATACAATTTTTTTCTTAACAAAAATCAACACATTGTATTTAAACTGATGAAAGTAATCACAGTCTCCTTAAAGTATGCAAAATGTCAATCATTGTTAACCATCTAAATTCCGATTATTAAAAATGGTCACCTGTAGTCAGCGTAACCTGATGTTCAATCCTAATCCAGCAAGCTTGATAAATCGATTCAGCGAACTATCCAGTGATCACGCATTTCAACAAAACGTCAAGCATAATTCATTAATTAATTTGTACGGTTACAAAGTGGTATTCTGCGCAGCAACTCATCCATTCTTTTACTGGTAAATACAAAACGTTATCGGTGAAACAACCACTTTTTTCTATCGGAAACGAGAGGAAACAGATGCTGTACTAAGACAAATCTCCGCTTATCCGATTCAGGTGTTTAAAACTATATATTGTTCCATCTTTATTCAGATGAAACACGTAATCAGCAACAAAAGAGACTGAAAACACGCGCACCGTGAAGCGATCCAAAGCGGATAAAGCACGGTTATCCAAAACGGTATTAAAAACTCCAATTGATGAAGTTAAAATGCCCGTCAGAATATTCGGAGAATGAATGGTGTGATAAAGCTTATGTGCGTTATGCGAATTGAAAATGTGTAGCGATACGAGGATGCTTGAACCAGGCGACCATTCGCGTAACTTATAAGATATGTAAAACTATGCTTTGCGTTTTGATGCACTCTTCTGCATAAACAACATCAATTACAGAATCATGTTTAATGATTGTTCGAGAGTTCGCATGGTGCACATCGCCACGCACATTTACATCATAATCGATCATGAAGGAAGCGGAGACAATCCATGCGATGCGTAGGAATATTAAACCCGTAATCTTGATTCCGCTTGTGCGTGGCAGGTTCGAATACGAGTTACAGCGGAATCTGAACAATGTGAATATAATAATGCTGGCTATTGAAGCCGCGAAGCGCAGGAGCAGTCGAAATATGTAAGTCAGGTCGACTGCCAGACAATAAGGTTGAAGCGGTACTCTAGCAAACGGCACTGATGCGGAGTTAAACAGTTGTTATTTACCTTTTACGTACTACTTAATTCAATTTTTGGTTTCGTCGAAAATGGGTCAACATTAGCCACATTATTTATTTTATTTTACGAATGTGGGCCGCTGTCTAAACGCACCTCGTCCCTGATCATTTGTATTAGTTTGTCGTTGACGCACTTTATGAGGACAACCGGATACTAATACTGCTGATTTCTACGAAACGTAAAACACGCGGGCGTATATACTCTGTTCAGCGATATAGCCAATTTGGTGGTGAGGGTTGACTAACATGTTTTGATATTACCTGTACTAACTAGCAGTCTTCTGATCCAGAAGTACGACGTTAACCAAAATCTGATTTGGCCTACTGCACTCTAATGTCTTCACATTATTAATACGCAATCGGTTCCAAATCAATAAACTTCGATTTTCATGTATTTTCCAAAAAGTTAAAAGTTTACATTACCAGTGATCATTACACGACAAGCTCCGCTTTGAAACGCCATAGCTGAATAATCCTTGTTCAGAGGTGCATTTCCGGTTCATAAAACGTTTGAAAACAAACGTCTGTGATTGTATGACCTTGTAAGCTCCTGAAGAAAAAAAGATGTTAAGGTCTCACAAACCTTCAGTGAGAAACATTAATTTTTTGCATGCAACGTACTGCGACCAAGTACACCATCAGTTCCCATATATGCTTCACTGATTCAATTGTTTACGGTTAGATTATTATCTATGCGCTAACTCCATTCGTGCAGGAGTGAAATTTAAAATCTCGATATATTGTCATTCTTCAATTCACTGAGTGAATTATCAATTTTCCCAATTGTTGTTGCAGGAAACCTCATCCGTTGCAAACACAAAATATATGACCTCAGACATAATTGGGTCATCTTATCAAATTGCTTGATGCATGAAATGATTTACACATCATTTTCGAGTAAAATGTGCTAAATCAATCGTTTAAGGTGTTTGAAAAAAACAGTTAATACTGGATAAATGAGTGACTAATATTGCAGTCAAGAATTATTCAAGTTACGAACTCGCAAATCACCAAACGTCATGCGCAGATTTAATCACGTAAATTTGTCATAAAATTCCATAACCAGATTTTCACAGCAAGCAGCACAACAGTGTATCTTGTGACTATAAACCACGAAAGATTGAGAAAACATATCACCATATTTAAAGTGGTTATTTATTAATCGCTGCCGTCATACACACACAACCTACAAGTGAAAAAGGTGTATCGCATTGGCGGAAACACATTTTCTGTATTTATTTTTGAAAATTACTCATTTATATTGCAGCCTAATTGTCGATGATATGTTTGCCATTAAAAAACGCGATAGATCGAATTAATTTTTATATTTTCGTCAACCACTTTGAATCAATAATTTAGGTTACATAGAAGATGGAGTAGACAGAAGAGAAACGCTTATTTTTGAACTGGCTTCCTCGGGAGCCGTATGTTAAAATAATAAATACTGCCTATCTTATGATATTCAGGACGGAAGTTGTTTTGGGCTACTTATTAGCAAACTCCGAAAAAGTATTCAATTCATTAGATAAATAACTATTATACAAATTTTTAATCTTGTTCATCGATGTCACCGATGCAAAGCGAGCACATCGATAAATAGTTCGCCGGTATGTTGATCATTGTCATTATCCTAACTAAACAACAAATGAAACAAGTAAAATACCGTGCACCCTAAACGAAAAATATTTTCATGCAACAGTTTGTAGATCTCACCTTATTGAAGCGTCAGTTGAAATATGTTCACATTTGAATAACGCAAGGGTGCGAGTAATCTAAAGGGGTAATTCTCTCTAATACATATTAGCATATTAGTTAAGACGCTTTCGAGGTTTGGTATGAATTGCGTATACAACATCAACTGCAAGTGTTACTCCTGAATATCTATCAGGCAAACATTGAGAAAAATCACTATTGGCGTAAGTTCACAGAGAAATCGATTAGTAAGCTGTACGCCCTACTACGAATATGAATCACTGATCATAGATTCAGTACAATCTGAACATGTGTTGGACGAAGGTCACATCGTTGATAGAAATAACGTAGAAATGATGAAGCAGAGTTGAAACTCCACATGGAATGGCATATTTCTTTGGCGGTTGACCTACTCCTGGCTTGTATGAATGATGTCAATATGATGGGAAAGGCTTATATCTTCACAATCTGTCGTCTGGTTGTCTGAGGTATACGCATTGAACACCGTGATCCGTAGGGTGTGTACCGATCACGCAATCGACCTAATCTGACAGGTGATTTCAGTCACACCTGCAATGAATAACAAAATAAGAGGACAATAAGAATTGCTGGGGTGGTTTTCCCTCAGATGGTATTAATCGCTTTTGTCTATATCAACGAGCGCAGTGCTCAAACATATCACGTATATTTCTCTTCTAACTATGCCCATCAATCAACTCTGAACTCGGCACTTTGTGATGCTCGATTTCTGAATGAATTATTCAGTAGTGTCCACACTAATGTGGAGCGTATATATGGTGACAGGTGTACTAATAATATCACATTCGTAATCCATCAACAAGCGCATAATCCTCATAATAATAGGTGCGTTTTCAAAGCAAAATATCATTCTGAGGACTCCATGTATCAGCCACAACCGCATAGTCTAGAAACGAAAGAACATACGTGTTAATCATGAAAGTAAATTACACAGTGAATAAATCGTCTTGAAATTCGCTTCTATAAAATGTAAAATCATTCCACCAACAGATCAATCAATCAAAAGAAAATTTGTCGACTGAACAATATTTTGTTTTCGTTTTGATGGATGATATCGACATACGATGCAGTTACTTAAGAAATGTAGTAAGCAGAATGTTTGGACAACATTTTCACAACAGTTTCCGTTATTTCGTAATTCGCTCAAAATTGCACTTTTAAAATTGGCTATATCTAATACGAAAAAAATGGAGAATTCGCGTCACTAAATAGGATTATAAGTTAACTGAGAACATAAAACACGTTTGTTTAAAATAATATTATGCACGGCAAATTTGAATGCCGCGTGAAATTGTAAAAATGCACTCCAGATGACAGGCATGATTGCGAACAGCTTGGCATAATGAGGGTTCGCTTCCATAATTCTGAAATTATGCCCTTTCAATCAAATTTGTATTACATAATTCAGTATTGATAAAAAAATGTTCAATATGAACACTTACGAATCTGTAGCTAATAGAACTAATCCATTGAAATAAATTAACAACAACACAATTCTGATTTAGCTTAATTCAGATAAAAACATGCTAAACTAGGTGAACTAATTTAGAATTGAATGGGTAACGTGCCAAAATGTTGATGATGTATCTAAAACTGTTATCGAATATTTAAAGGACGTGAGCATATTAATTGGGCGACAAAGAAGTTTGCGAGATTCTTGTTCTGTAAGTAGCGACATTTCTATTTTGTCTTGGTTTAGACCCAATGTTTAAGGTAATATTTGATCATCGCACGTGCAATTTTAGAAGTGTGTACCAATTTTCATCTTGAATTTCCAAATCATTTTTGATCAACAACAATGTAGAGCAAATATAGTTTGTGGCCATAAACCAAAGCTATTATATGATCGATATCAATTAAGATGCAACTTCATGTTATGAACAGGGTTCAACTACCAATTAAATTAAAGCTAATGCTTCCAATCAAATTTAAATTTGATAACTACAAATCGATTGGCTGAATATTCGTAATGTAAATCTTATAAAAACTACCTATCAGTAATTGTTACGGAAAGAATCCGTTTTGACCTGTGGTTTGTTTTAATGATAATATATCATACTGGTGAGTATGTTTCCCTGATTCTGGTATCCTTTTAAAATGTTTAAACATACGTTCTTTTACGTGATTCTTTAGATTAACAATTTAGTGTCAAACTGGTAACAGTTTCAATGGATTAAAATTTATTTACATGTAATATGATTGTTTATGTTTTCGGCTAACACAGTTGTGCCCGTATATATCGAATGTTTCCTTCATAAAAGCAACTAAGTTTCAATGAATTATTGTACACATATGCAACAAATATACTATTCAATCACTTAGTGTTTATTTGTTTATTGGTACCCATGTGACACAGAAACTTAGTCGGACAACGTCCTAGTCAAAACTATGATCATGTTTAGCTGGCTTTCACGCCAGAAACACCGCTATCATTGCTTCAACGGTGATCACCCTGTTATATGCCAAGTTAGGTGTTAAATCAAGAAGGCATGATCAGCATCCATGGTCTATTTGCCTAATACGATGTTCATGTGTGAACCAAATAAAAACTGTAATCTTTGGCTCAAACTGAACATCCGACCTGAAGTACAAAAACGGGACTGGTTTAATCCGATGTGCTCAATTCTCTTTCACTTATGTATCAATGCCTGTATTCACACATGACTAAATGCAGGCAAGAGGCCCAAATTTGAAATAATCTATGCGTTGCGATAGAGCAAACCGTGTGGTTAGTTAATTTGTTTAAATTCGCTGAGAAAACAACTTTTATTCACGGTTAAATTTAGATTTCCGTATATATCCACTGATGATGCAGGATATAATTATGTTATTATTGATTTGAATAACGTAGCAAATAGATAAGGCGTAACCAAAGCCAGTTATGTATGAATGGATCAAATCACATGCTTGCATCGCGGCACAGTAATAAAAGGCGCGAAAATGACCATATGATTGCCAAACCGTTTAAATCGGACTGACGGATATATACGTTCGTTATTCGGTAGGATTGATCACCATGCTGAGCAACAACATCAGCTTGCGCAATCATTGTTTAATAATTTAGCCATTTGTACTTGCTACACACATACATTGATTTACCTGATGATAATAAATATATCTTCGAAAATGTACGCCAATAGTGATTGAAATTAATGGGTTTTTATACGCCAGTTGTTTATACGTTCTTAATGTCAAATATTCATAATCGATGTTTATTCAAGGTCGTAAATCGAATGATAAATGATGCATTTAGAAGACGTTTTTTTGGAAAATTCGACTTGCTAACAAATAATTATAGCACTTTGACAATTGGATTATATACAAACATCAATGAGGATATGCCGATGATGATATTTGGCTTCAGCACGATATAGATTGAAAGAAAAATTTGAGAGATTGAAATAACACGGAATCAATTTCGATGTTTGGTAAATAAAGATGCCCGCCCTCGCCGTGTCACACAGCAGAATATTATTCAAATTTTCGAGCTTGAGAAAAGTTTTATTGTAAGCGAAATTTAATTGTCAAGGTCTTAAAAATGCGAACCTTATATTTGCTTATATGAAATAGTATGCGCTTTATAATTCCAAAATAGAAAAGCATCACAATTCCACATCCATTGCAGTGGATGTGAGCAAATATATACATGGTAATTCCATAAGAGTTAGTTGGTTGAATTGTAAAACAGCCACTTATTTGTAGAGTGTGCGAAAGCAATTAACCGTAGATTTCAAGTAAAAAATTTTTTGCAACAATTTTGCTGATGTATGTTTACCAAGACATAGTCTTATCTTCTGAAGCAAATGAAGGCAAACATCCTGAAAACTTTGTGTACGTGCACTTGTTTTTAGCAGTGGTTTTAATTGTCATTCTCAGTAATTTGATCTCGTCACATTTATCAACTCTTGTAACACCGCTTGTTTTGCCTCATCAAAACATTGACCTTGACAATAATTAACTTCCGTTCGTTCGTGCGTGCATCATAACGCTCTGTACACGTTTTGGCTACCGCAATAAACCTTCCATCTCCTGTGCCTTTTCTCCAACGTTCTTGGGGATATTATTGTAGTAACCTGGTCTACTACAAATTGGTGAGCCCTCCGTACACTCATCCTTCGTGTATCTTTCCGGTAAGTCAAGCGTTTTTCCGACTATTATTTTTTTCGGCATTTATTTTTTTGGTTACGTATTTCTGTGTGTTTCCTTTTTTTATTTCGCGCCTGCTATTTCAATCAGTTTATTTTGTCACTTTCACGGTTCATCATGAGTGAATCTAAGCGCATATTATTGGCCTCTACGGCCATCACAGTTCCCAGTTTCATTCCACAGGACCCCGAGTATTGGTTCTATTTTTTTGAAACGGAACTTAGCGCCAAGAACATCGTAGATGACGCAGCGATGTTCTCCCTTTTGACACAAAAACTGCCCACCGACATATTATTGCAGGTTCGCGACGCAGTCCTCACTGCACCCATAGGTGACCGCTACCGTATCGTCAAACAAGCCGTGATTTCTCTAACGGTTCCGTCTGAACGATCTAGACTGCAGCAGTTGTTCGCCAACTTAGAAATTGCCAACAAAAAGCCATCTACCATACTTATGGAGATGCGCCGCCTGCTAGGGTCATCGCACATTGACGAGTCCTTTCTAAAGGAACTTTGGCTCCAGCGCTTACCTGAGTGCGTGCAACCAATCTTGGTTGCTGCGAAAAGCACTCCGGTATCTGAGCTTACGGAAATGGCGGACAACATCGCTTAATGTATCCGTCCCTATCCAGATGCCCATGTTTCCAGGACTATCACGCACACACCGTACTCCAGCGAAATACAGCAATACGGATCTACTTTCTGAGGTTGCAACTTTACGCAATGAGGTTCGAAACCTCACACTCAACAGTAAGTCACGATCACGTATCCCATCCCGCCAACGCTCGAGTAGTCACACTCGATCACCCGTCTGCTGGATCCATCAGAAGTACCGCGATAATGCGCGGCGTTGCATTAAACCTTGCGCTTATCGCACATCGCCAGCGAAATACTCGGTCCGGCCCCCAACGACGACTTCTGTCTTGGGCACGGAGAGTTTAATTCGTCTCTTCTTTATAAAGGATAAATCCACAGGATAACGTTTTCTGGTAGACATTGGTGCCGAAATCAGTGTACTGCCGGTAGACACTCGCGAAACGTCCAATCCGATGAGCTAACACTTAAAGACAGCAAACGGATCCCTTATAACAACCTACGGTCAACGCTCCTTGCGTCGTGAATTCCGCTTGATTTTTACAATCGCTGTGGTTGCATTTGCGATCCTGGGCGTTGATTTTTTGCACTCGTTCGACATTCTTGTTGATTCTCGCCGCTCGCCGCTGATAGATGAGACTACTCGTCTTAAAGCTCTTGGTACCCCGAGCAGAGATGCAATGATTTCTCCTGTGCTACATTTTGGCGAAGTAGAACCCTGCTATGCCACTTTGTTCCCGAAATATCCTAAATTATTCCAATCATCACCGACTGTACTACCTGCAGTCTCCACCCCAGTGGAACACCATATTACCACTAGTGGGCCCCCGGTTTACGGAAGACCGAGGCGATTAACGCCTGAAAAGTCGCAGATAGCGCGCAAAGAATTCCAGCACATGCTGCAATTGGGCATCATACGACCATCTAGTAGCCCTTGGTCATCTCCTCTGCACATGGCACCCAAGAAAAACCCAAACGATTGGCGCCCCTGTGGTGATTACCGCAGGTTAAATAAAGCGACGGTACCCGATAGGTACCCGATCCCGCACATTCAAGACCCGGCTGCCAATATCCATGGGTGTACCATTTTTAGCAAGGTAGACCTGGTTCGAGCGTATAACCAAATACCGGTCGCGGAAGCGGACATTCCAAAGACGGCAGTTACCACACCGTTCGGACTTTACGAATTTGTC
The DNA here is from genome assembly GCA_013407085.1 of Atriophallophorus winterbourni. Taxonomy (NCBI): domain Eukaryota; kingdom Metazoa; phylum Platyhelminthes; class Trematoda; order Plagiorchiida; family Microphallidae; genus Atriophallophorus; species Atriophallophorus winterbourni. The sequence continues at coordinate 3,057 of JACCGJ010024107.1, read as the reverse complement.
CGTATGCCGTTTGGTTTATGTAATGCCGCCCAAACCTTCCAGCGATTCATGGACCAGGTTTGCAGAGGTCTGGATTGCGCTTACGTATATCTCGACGATGTACTGATTGCTAGCGCATCCAAAGAGGACCACATGCGCCACCTAACCGCACTTTTTGATCGTTTGTCCAGTCATGGAATAACGATCAATGCGTCTAAGTGCAGTTTCGGCCAGACTCAGATCGATTTCCTGGGTCATCAACTCTCAGCTTCGGGTATTCGGCCACTGGATGAAAACACTGACGCCATCCTTAACTTCCCAGAGCCAACAACGTTTAAGGAGCTCCGGCGTTTTCTGGGACTGGTAAACTTTTACCGCAGATTCATCCCACAGTGCGCACGAATCTCCGTGGTAGTGCGAAGACATTACTACTAACGGAAGAAGCCAAATCGGTTTTCACTTTGTTAAAATCCCACATAACAAACATCAAATCACTTAGCCACTATAGGCCCGACGCCCCGCTGTTCTCATTTACGGACGCATCTGCCGAAGCAGTGGGGGCGGTACTTCAACAATACGTTGATGGGTCGTGGTTCCCTATATCGTTCTTCTCTAAGCGGCTCCAGCCCGCAGAGACCCGATATAGCACGTTTGGTAGAGAGCTTTTGGCTATCTACCTCGGAATCAAACATTTTCGCCATTTCCTGGAGGGCAGACAGTTCGCAGTGTTTACTGATCATAAGCCCCTCATCCACTCGCTCAGCAAGTCATCTGAGCGATATTCTCCAAGAGAGACGCGCCACCTGGATTTTGTCAGTCAATTTACGACTGACATACAGCATATCGCAGGTGCCCAAAACCCGGTCGCGGATGCACTCTCTCGAATAAATGTAGTAGAGTTGCCGTCCTCCATCGACCTCGGTGAAATCGCCGCAGCGCAAGCTGCTGACACCGAAACAGCACAGCTCAGGGACTCCACTTCCCTTGACATTAGACTTTTAACCTTGCCCGACGGCTCGGGCGATATCCTGTGCGACGTTTCACAAACCACACCCCGTCCACTGATTCCATCTGCATTCAGGCGGCGCGTTTTTGAGGGATTACACAATCTCTCTTATCCTGGCATTCGTGCCAGTGTTAAAATGATAACGGCTCGATTTATTTGGCCAAAAGCTAGTAAGGATATTCGAAGTTGGGCAAAAGCGTGTCGTGAATGCCAGCTCACGAAAATCCATCGACACACCAAGAGTCCATTAGGAACTTTTGTCGAACCGGATGAGCGCTTCTCACACATACACGTAGACTTAGTCGGCCCATTGCCCCCTTCACATGGCCACATATATATCCCCACGATAATCGACCGTTTCACCAGGTGGCCTGAGGCCATCACACTTCACAACTGCTCTTCCGAGACAGTTGCACATGCCTTTTTCGAGCGTTGGGTGGCACAGTTCGGTTGTCCGGGTATTGTCACTACGGACCGAGGTTCCCATTTCGATGGTGCCTTCAGTAAATTGCTAGCTACTCTGGGTTGCCAGCATCACCGAACTACAGCTCACCACCCCGCGGCGAATGGGATGGTCGAAAGGTTGCACAGGCAGCTCAAGGCGGCATTGATGGCGCATGGAGGTATTGACTGGACCGAAGTCCTACCGATCGTCCTCCTAGGTTTGAGGTCAACCTTTAAAACCCCTTTGCAGGCTACCGTAGCCGAATTGACATACGGTCGCGCCATCGCTCTACCTGGCGAGTATGTCGCCCCACATAAACAATCACCCTTCGCCTAAGGCGATTACGTGGCGCGCTTGCGCCATTACATGGGTCGTTTTCGCCCATCACCCTCGCGGCTTCAGGCCAAATCATCACATGTCCCAAAGGAGTTGGCTGATTGTCCACATGTTTTTCTCCGGAATGACATGGTGAAGCATCCTCTTCACCCTCCTTATACTGGACCGTTCAGAGTAATTCGGCGGTCTCCCAAAACAGTCGTCATTGACCGTGTCGGCAAGCATGACACTGTCTCAATTGAGAGAGTCAAACCGGCTTTCATGGACGAGGAAGTTATCCCAAATGACCCAACGCCAACCCCGGCACCACTGGTCATTACCCCTCCTGTCCCTACAGCTAACCCAGAGCCAGCCACTACAGGAACTGAACGTGCCAAACGGCAACCCGTTCGATTCGCAGATTTTGTTGTAGATAGTTAATACTTTCATATCTATCGGCATACACGCGTGCATTATTTCGTACCTCATTCTAATCACTCGGTCGTGGCACTAAACCCATGCACCAGGGATTTTTCTTTTTATTTCTTCCCTCAGGTACGCACCCACCCACCGCTGATGCCCCCGAATCGCGCACCCTTCCTGGTCCACCTACGCTTGCCCCCCCAACTCACCCGGTAGCCTTAGCCACCAACAAGAGCACAATTGTTCCAACACGTCTGTCACGTCACACAAGGTCCTTACCAGCCCAGATTGACGCGCCATCCGATTCTCCTGGCGCGGCCATTTACCATCCTTCTTCGGGACGCAGGAAATTCTGAGCAGGGACTGTGTTTTCGAAGCTTCTGGTTCTTGTTGTCAAGCCTACGAATGCGCCTGCTTCTGCTCAAATTGGGTTCATACTAAGACCACGCCAAACTGGAAAATCCCGCTAGCAGCTGTTCACTCCATGTGAGGCGGCTCGGCAGTACGTTCACTCACATGTGAGAGGCTACTTGGCTTAGTCCTGATCGGTTCACCGTACATCCTACTCTAAAACCACCGATGATCGACCCACGCAGACCGAGCGCCCTGGCTGACTTCTATGTGACTGGTTGCTGAGAGACTACGTTCCTGCCCGGGGTAACCTGACACCCGCATGCGCCACGCTACTGGCAACTCCCGATCAGAAGTCTTCGTTGACCAGACTTCTTGGAGGGGGGCTGTGTAACACCGCTTGTTTTGTCTCATCAAAACATTGACCTTGACAAGAATTAACTTCCGTTTTCGTTCGTGCGTGCATCGTTATCGCTCTGTACACGTTTTGGCTACCGCTATAAATCTTCCAGTCAATCTGCCTTTTCTCCAACGTTCT